>RJWJ010000286.1:6102-85612 GCA_004363605.1 Indri indri
TGCAATTAGGGAAGGAAGCATGAAAAAAAAAGATGGCATTTTGCTTCAAGATTAATTCAAAATAGTGTGAGAAGAAATTCTTTCTTCACATTCATGTCGGTAGCACTTCTTAGGCACATAGATTGGATGCCTGCTGTGTTCAGACACTGCATCGGGGCAGTTAAAAGGGTGAACAGTTTCCTGTCCTCAGGAAGCAGAAATGCAAGTTTACAAAATGCTACAATCATGGAAGAAGATAATTTTCAAAAAAAAGTCAGCGAATGGTCTCTTTGAGGAAGATACGCGACAGAAAGAATGAAGTACGTATTGTGTTGATACCCCCTCAAACTTCATAATAGCTGAAATGAGGGTACAAAAGCATCAGTTTTCTGGAAAGTTCTCAATATCATAGCTGTACATATTGTCTTATATGAATATGATTGGTTTAGGCCTAAGCCAATATAGTAAGAGTCCCTCCCACCCCCGTTTTTCTGAGTGATTGTGTAAAGAAATGCACACACCCATTCACAGACACACCTTGCTCATACACGACCCTCCTGATTCAGGTCCCCCCGCCCACCCCTGGCAGTAGGGACTGCTGATCAGCTCCAGTTCTCAGGCGAAACAACTGACTTTCCTTATTTTCTTCATGGTTGTACAGCTTCAGATAGATAACCGTAACCCATCTTCTAAGACTAAAAGATAATTTTTGACTTGACAAATTTCTCTAATTTCAGCTTTTCTGGAAGAGAGGTTTATTCAGGCTGATTCATAGCTTTGTGAGACTGAAGGGGAAAAAATAAATTCTATTGTAGTCTTGTGCTGGGATTTAGTGCAATTCGTGTTTTCCTGCTTTCGTACTCATTGTCTTAAGCACAGATCGAGAGATGAGTGCTAGGGACTTGGGTACAGAGGCAGCGCTCTTTCTGGAGAAAGCACCACCAAGGGTAGCAGCCTCCCCGGGTTGAATGCCAGGTGTTTGCACTTGTCAGTACCCTCAGTCACCTGCCAGGGAAGGATTGGACCTAGACTAAATCTGGAAAAGTTGCACGTTTCCTTACAAAAGAGTAAAATTTCTTTAGAGTCCTCATATTTAAAAATTTCTAAGTTGTAAACATAATTTAACTTACAGCATGCCTTTCAACCATGCCTGTGTGAATTACCTGGGAGTCTTTAAAAATGTGGTTGCCTGTGGCCCATCTTCAGAAATTCCAATTTAATTGACCTGAGTTTGGGGCCTGGGCATTGGCATGTTTTAAATGCTCCCAGGACCCACTGTTCAAAACCACTAGTGTAAAATATTGCTTCTGTGTCATTGGTTGTAATATGCTAGTGAGAAAAATTTTATGTAGTTTCATCAAGTTACTGTTTTAACCTCTTAATGGCATTTGACCAAATATGAGGCCCCGTGAAAGACGAAATAGAGGAGACATGATGCCACAGCAGATGTCCTTGGGGTCAGGGATAAAAGGGAAGTGCCCAGGGACACAGCTGGGACATGAGGCAGAATATGGGAAGTGGTGCTATAAAGTACTACAGTGTCCAAAGGAGAGAAAATCACATTTGGCTGGCGAGACAGGAAATGCTCTAAAGAAGTGGCACTGGAAACATCTCTTGAAGGATGAGAAGGACTTTATAGGCAAGAGGCAAGGCAGAGCATTTGGGGACGTTGAGAACATCATTGTGGGTAATGTCTGAGATGCACTGAAGCATGTCAAACATGTTTAAATCCATGAGCTCATCGTGGTGAATCATCATAGGAAACAACAAGATCTAATTGGTGACTTTTGGATGATTCTGGGGAACCAGCTCGTTATCTTCAAAATGGATAGAAAGAAGCAAGCATTTATCTCAACTCTCATAATTAAACTGGATTGCTGGGTAAACAATTCTGACAAAGAAAAGTATCTCTTTATAAACATACTCCAGCTAATAAATGAAGAAGGAGAGATTAGGGTCAGAATATCACCATTTTACAACCTAGAATGAATAGGTCTAGGGCAATGGTCATCAGTGACTGCTGGTATCACAAACGGTCATGTTATACCTGCTGATAAAATTACATAGCATCGCTTATGATAAACCAAAATCTGACCAAGCTTCTAGACTTAACTACCAATTTACAAGATATTCAGAAAGACTGAGGAAATGTGTTAAATTATACCATGAAGATGCAAACAGCAAAGTCTAGACTGAGGGAACTCTACAGGCAAATGACCTGGTTTCTTAGACAAATGAATTTCAAGGGGAAGAACAAGATAAGTTGGGAACTTGCAGATTAAGTTTTGATTCTCATGTTTACTTTTAATAAAAATTTTGTTTTTATTTACTCATAAAGTAAAATTATTGGGAGTTCAATTTTATTAACTTTTGTAAGCATTTAGTAAATACTAACAATTAAAATAAGAGGTTATGTACTTTTTTGTCAGTATTCCTCTCTTTTTTTAATTAACAGACTTTTTTTTTTGAGCAGTTTTAGGTTTACAGAAAAATTGATCAGAAAGTCCAGAGTTCCCAGTTTTCCCCTATTTTTAACATCTTACATTAGTGTGGCACATTTGTTACAATCGATGAACTAATATTGAAACATTATTTTTTTTTTTTTGAGACAGAGTCTCACTCTGTTGCCCAGGCTAGAGTGCCATGGCGTCAGCCTAGCTCACAGCAACCTCAAACTCCTGGGCTCAAGCAATCCTCCTGCCTCAGCCTCCTGAGTGGCTGGGACTACAGGCATGTGCCACCATGCCTGGCTAATTTTTTCTATTTTTAGTTGTTTGGCCAATTTTTTTTTTTTATATTTTTAGTAGAGACAGGGTCTCGCTCTTGCTCAGGCTGGTCTCGAACTCCTGAGCTCAAAGGATTTGCCCACCTCAGCCTGCCAGAGTGCTAGGATTACAGGCATGAGCCACCGTGCCCGGCCCCTGAAACATTATTAACTAAAGTCCATAATTTACATTAGAGTTCATTCCTTGTGTTGTATATTCCGTGGGTTTTGATGAATATATAATGTCATGTGTCCCCCGTTACATTATTGTACAGAATAGTTTCACTGCCCTTAAAATCCCTGTGTTCCACCTGTCCATCTCTCCCTCCACACCCCTGCCTGGCCCTTGGCAACCACTGGTCTTTTTACTGTCTCCTTATTTTGCCTTTTCCTGAATGACATGTGCAGTAGTGCGCCCTTCCCCACGGTTTTAGTTACTGCTGCAGTTCACACGTAGGTGAGTATTGTACAGTAACATACTTTGAGAGAGAGAGAGAGAGACCACGTTCACATAACTTTTATCGCAGTGTAATTGTTATGTGTTGTGTTTTATTAGTTACTGTTGTTAATCTCTTACTGTGCCTAATTTATAAGTCAAACTTTATTGTAGGTGTGTATGCATAGGAAAAATGTAGTATATTTTGGGTTTGGTATGATCCTCAGTTTCAGGCATCCACTGGGGGTCTTGGGACATATTAATATATCTCCCATGGATAAGGAGGGACAACTATAGTTGGAATCACACAGTATGTACTCATTTCAGACAGACTTCTTTTGCTTAGCTATATGCATTTAAGGTTTTTCATGTCTTTTTGTGGCTTGATAGCTCATTTCTTTCTATCAGTGAGCAATATTCCATTCTCTAGATGTATCACAGTTTGTGTCTTGATTCACCTACCAATTATGAATAAAGCTGCTATAAACATTGGTGTGGAAGTTTTTTGTTGTTGTTGTTTTTTGAGACAGTCTCTCACTCTGTCGCCCTGAGTAGAGTGCTGTGGCATTAGCCTAGCTCACGGCAACCTCAAACTCCTGGGCTCAAGCGATCCTCCTGCCTCAACCTCCCAAGTAGCTGGGACTACAGGCGCACACTACGACACTGGGCTAATTTTTCTACTTTTAGTAGAGACAAGGTCTCACTCTTGCTCAGGCCGGTCTCACGCTCTTGCTCAGACTGGTCTCAAACTCCTGAGCTCAAGCAATCTTCCCTCCTCGGCCTCCCAGAGTGCTAGGATTACAGGCATGAGCCACTGTGCCTGGCCAGTGTGTAAGTTTTTGAGTACACATGAGTTTTCAACTCACTTGGGTAAATACCAAGGAGCATGATTGCTGAATCATATGATAGGAGTATGTTTAGTTTTGTAAGAAACCACCAAACTGTCTCCCAAGGTGGCTGTACTGTTCTGCATTCCCACCAGCAATCAATGAGAGTTCCCGGTGCTCCGTATCTTCACCAGCATTTAGTGTTGTCAGAGTTTTGAATTTTAGCTATTCTAGAAGGTGTGAGAATGGTATCTCACTGTTGTTTTAATTTGTAGTTCCCTGATGACATACGATGTGGAGCATCTTTTCACATGCTTATTTGCCATCAGTATATCTTCTTTGGGAAGATGTCAATTCAAACATATTACCTATTTTTTAATTGTGGTATTATTGTCAAATTTTAAGAGTTCTTTGTATATTTTGGTACCAGTTCTCCATCAGATGTATATTTTGCCAATATTTTCTCCCAGTTTGTGGCTTGTCTTTTCATTCTCTTTTGGCTGCAACTTTTCCTAACACTGAACAATTTTATGAATAAATTTGGAAATTTTTTAAATTAAGAAAAAATTTAATTAAGAGTGAAACTTATTTAAATTGCTTGGAGATGTACCATTCTTAGGTCATTTCATTTAAAGCCTTCCCAATTGTTGGGCGGTAGTATTCCTATTTACTGTCTCAGAAACAGAAATGCAGTTTGCCAGTGGAAATTCCACGAAGAAGGCAGGACACCTTTGGTTTGTTACTCTAGGAAAGTAAAACCAACTTTCCTTGTATAACAGTATTTCCTAGTGAAATAGTATACATGAACTATGAATGCCTTTGAGTCAAAGATGACTTATCTCAGGAAGAACTACAACAAGACTAAATACTCCTAGTTTTCTCTGATTGTGTAAATTAGCCATTAGTTTAGATGACCTCTGTCAGTTTTTTAAAAAATTTACTCAATTCTTGACTCATAGTGGCTATATCTAACCACACCCCATGACCGTAGGTACCTAGATTTGATCACGTAGTGAACAGCATGTCTTTGGGAACCATAATAGTTAACACAGTTTCTTCAAAGTTTCCAATCTAATAGTTGAGCTTTATTCGTATGTTAAATGTTCTTACCTACGGATACATGCAGATGTCAACAAGTAGAAACAGTTGACTTGAAAAGTTGAATAATGTGCTAGAAAAAAAAAATCGTCTGAGTTAAAAGAATCGAGAGTGTTTTAGAGTTGGGAGAGATTGCAGAGGGGATCCAGTCCAGGGCTAGAAAATAGTTTCCTGTCATGCCCCAGCTCCGTGCATTAGCAGCATCTGTCTCATGGCAACGAGACCTGGCACATGGGAGAGAGTGCTTCAGTCCATTGGTAGTAATAGTTTGCCCTAAGCAAAGGGAGGCCCAGTTACTGCCTCAAGCCCGGAATCACCTTGCCCAGTAGTTTTACATCCTCACTCAAGGGTGAGACAGTGGAGGCGCAAACAATTTAAAAGCTTTTCTGGAGTTACCCACCTCGCTGGTGGCTGTGCTGACACTTAGCAGGTCAGAATTTCATTGTTTCCATTCCTTATAAGCATCCACAGTTGCTTCTGGACAACTGGTCTCAGCTCTTAGGGCCAGAAAAAAAAAAATCTCTAGCGTGGACCATTATGTCTTAAAAACAAGTGTTTAAAATATTCTGTAAGAAAAGATCTGGTCTACTCAAGAGAAAAATTGACATCATTAATAGAAATCAAATTGTGAGAAGCCGTAAACTCGGGAGCCAGTTAGCATAACAGTTTGTGCTTGAACTAATCCACGCCACCTGTTAGGCACAGGGAAGAACCCAGCAGTCAGAAGACAGTTGATTGAAACAGAGACCAGGCCAGGCTGCAGCCTGTCCAGGAAGGATCCCCCGTTGAGGGCTGCTGGGGTCTGTTGGATCAGGAGATACAGGAAGCACAGAGTCAAGCAAAATCTTGTCGAGAAAAGTTTTTGTATTTGCATTTGTTCGGTTTTTGTTTATTCATCAAGAAGGTATTTGGCTAGATCCTGATGTGTATTTTTGTGTGTTACATGGTCTAACTAAAGATGTTAGGTAATAAGCAAGTAATTGATATCTAAAGAAAGAGGACTTGTTAATTATCAAGCTGCTTCATTGTGCCACCAGGAGTTGACTCTATGTTAGTTGTTTTGCCATTTGCCAGCCACCAGGCTATAACAATAACTGACATTTATGGAGTGCTTGATATGTGCCTCCACTGGACCAAATTTGAACACATTATTTTAATGTCAGCCATTCCAGAGAAGTAATGTAGTGTCACACCCATTTTACAGAGGGAAGAGCAGAGGTTCATGTAGTTGCAAGGGACATACTGTAGATTGAAACCCAGGTTTATCTGATTCTAAAGCCAGTGCCCAGAGTCATTACATAAGACTGCCACTCTCATTCACCTTTTTTGAACCTCTGTTCTTATCTGGTATTATTACACTGATAATATGAATAGAAGCATCTGAAGAACCAGGTTTTTATGAAAAATTTTGTTTTTAAAGCATTATTCAGAAATGATATGCTGTTATTTATAAATAAAAGGTTTAGGCTGGCACGGTGGCACACACCTGTAATCCTAGCACTCTGGGAGGCCCATGAGGGAGGATTGCTTGAGGTCAGATGTTCCAGACCAGCCTGAGCAAAAGCAAGACCCCGTCTCTACTAAAAGTAGAAAAAGCCAGGTGTGGTGGTGCACACCTGTAGTCACAGCTGCTCAGGAGCCTGAGGCAAGACGATTGTTTAGCCTAGGAGTTGGAGGTTGCAGTGAGCTATGATGACACCACTGCACTCTAGCCAGGGCAAGAGAGAGAGGCTCTGTCTCAAAAAAAAAGAAAAAAGATTTAAACCAGTAAGCAGGCATTTCATTGTTGTAATATTTGTTCATAGCCAATAAGCAATGTTATTATGTAGTTTTACTAACAATTTATTTTCATCCTTTATGGAACTGTTTTTTTCAAATATATCATTGATTATTTAGCTAGCTACAATTTAGACTTGACTTTCCCATCATAAATTTACCTTTTTTCCTAAATAGTCATGCTTGAGGGGACCGAGTAATTGCTTTCAACATAATTATGGCTACACAGTAACGCACCACTAATGGGTCTTTTGAATGCTTATGATTTTGGCATGGACATAGTTTATCAATTTTCACGTTTCTCATTGTTGCTATATTAAATCCTAAGGACAAATATGCTTAATGTATTAGATGTAAAATATCAGTACCATACAAACAAAAAGTAGTTTAGCTTATTTGTTGCCAGTTAATTCC
Organism: Indri indri; assembly: GCA_004363605.1. Taxonomy (NCBI): domain Eukaryota; kingdom Metazoa; phylum Chordata; class Mammalia; order Primates; family Indriidae; genus Indri; species Indri indri. The sequence goes on from RJWJ010000286.1 coordinate 13,397, forward strand.
TCACAAACTCCAAGGCTATGTTTAAAGACCCTTGGAAGGATTAGGTGAAAAAATGATAGTGTAGCACAATAAATAAGCTGATGAATTTTCTTTTCCCAAATAAATACCTTTTTCCTTTCTCCACGTTCCTGCTTAATAGTCAAAACTATAGCACATATATCTTATATTTATATATATAACTAAAATCCTTAAACTTAATATTTTTGTTATGTTTAATAAGGATTTGCTCGAAAAGAAATTGAAAAATTTCTTGGTACAAAGCTGAAATTTGTGGCAAAAAGACAAAACAAAAATAAACTAGTGAAGTTAGTTTAATGGATTTTAGAAAGTGATCCTTAGAATTTCTCAGTAAGGAATTGGAATAGAAAGTTTTAAGTGAAATTCTGCCTAAGACAAGGAACAGGGTTCATTCTTCTCAGGCTCAGGATTTGTAACGTGGAGAACTGAGTTAGGGCACCGTGAAACACGGTGTTGTCGGTCCTTTACTCTCCCTTTCACTGTCAGGATTTTCATATTTCACAAAATATTTGATGCTTTTAGGTGTCCCATTATTTTCCCCAGCTGCTTGTGCCCTGAACATACTCAGTGGCACTGTGAATATTTTGTTTCTGTCTGTTTATTTGTAGGGGTGGGCTTTTGTAGGTTGAGGTGTGTTTTTTTGAGCCTTTTTGCTGGTTAAATGGGAGATGGCAAAGTGATCACACTTGTCAGTTACAGCAAAGAATGCTTTAAATTTTACCCAATTTTATTTATGGCAATTGGGAGAACCTTTTTATGTGTTGACTTGTTTTTATCTTCTGTTTTCCACAGAAACGCTCCAGAGGGCAAGTGCTGTTTGATAAAGTGTGCGAACACTTGAACTTGCTAGAAAAAGACTACTTTGGGCTTACATATCGAGATGCTGAAAACCAGAAGGTGAGAGATCAAAAGCAACACAAAATACAATGACACGAACTGCTCATTGCTGTGAACTGAGGCCGAGGAGGAGAGTCATTTTCTCCACCTCTCTTCACACAGCCGCATTTACTACCCTGAGTCCCTCAGTACTGTTAATCACCTGTTTCTTCATGAAGCAAATCCTTGACAACTTCCTTTAATCTCGAATATTCCAGAAACAATAAGTGAGCTCTTCTTTTTTTTCTTGTTAGAGTTAGTTGTAGTTCCAGGAAAGCATCTTATATGGTGCTTTTTTTTTTTTTCGGTATAGTATATTTCAGTAGATTATTTGAACCAATGAACATCATGTTCATACCTCAAAATTCTATGAAGATGTTATGGTTGTAACAAACGGTCAGGGCAGTTGACTGCTGATGCTGCTGACATTCTGAATTCATCTTATGTTTTCGTATTCTTACTGAATCAGAATACGAGATGTGTCATTTGCTGGCCTGATACTTGTCTCATGCACTCAGTAGATGTTTTATGTTTAATGCAATACCTCTGTAGACTCTTATCCTGAGTGCTGCAGTTGTAGAGGGACTGTACCTCACTCTGATCCCCACAACTACCTGAGAAATACAGAAGAGGAAATTGTTTCCATCGTGTTGGTGCTGGAAGCTGAGTCACAGATATTTTGCTCGTAGGTGTTATCTGTTTTGGTGTTGTGCCATGAGGCATACGTAATACCTACTGAATTCGCCAGACACCGTCTAACTTCATTATTAAACATCTGATTTTTTCCGTTGAGGAAAAATGTAAATCACAAGTATTCATTCATTTGGGAAATTTTCTCAGTAGATGTGATCTATAATCACAGAAATCACTAATGTGGAACTCAATGGAACCTGCAGCCTTGGGGCCACATGTGGCCTTCCGGATCCTTGAGTTCACCCTTTTGACCGAATCCAAACTTGACCAAACAAATACCGTTATTAAAATCCTTTAGTAAAGGGATTTGTTCCGTGAAGTTTGGATTCAGTCCAGGGGCCACACTTGGGGATCTGGAGGGCCGTGTGTGGCCTTGAGGCCACAGGTTCCCCACCCCTGGAGCACATCAGTGTGTCAAGTTATATGTATCTTTAATTATCCTAGTAACTTGATTGACCATAGAATCTTCTGCCAGTTTTTCTCCTCTGTTTCTGTGCTTATTTGAATCCCTGAAGGAAATGGTCGTTAAAAAAAAATTTTTCTTTTTGTCAAGCACAAACTGCACACACATGCGTTTTCTCATTAGAACAGCACCTGGGCCTCAGAGGTTTGGGGTGGGAGTACCAGGGGTGGGGGACAGACCACAGTGAGGAGAATGTTCCCACAACCGCTCACTCTCCACTATATATTGAGGGCATGTCTGTACCTAATCAGCATTAAGGCATTTTTATTATTCTCTGATTCAAACTCAAAATGTCATTTCCTTTTCAGAACTGGTTGGACCCTGCTAAAGAAATAAAAAAGCAGATTCGAAGTAAGTTCATTTGGATTATTTTATGTGTAATGTGAAGATTTTGAGAGAACAAAGTTGTCTGAATTGGTAGCCCATACTCAAGTGGCTAGTGTGACTTCAAAGTTTTTTTATCACAAATTCAATCTGGTAGGTTGGTCTAGTTCAGGTAGTACCCATGTTTAATCATCACAACCTGGGAGTTAAAATGACTGTAACACTTGTTATTCCCCTGCCTGTACACAGATGTGAAATATATGATTTAACCAACTGATGGTCCATTTGGCAATTAACCATTTAAAAGTTCCAAATTTAATTGTTAATGTTGTATTAAGCCTAATTATTTTTCACATATTCAGATTAGCAAAGATTTTAAAATTTTAATAATAAACTATGACAACTGCATACCCAAGTGGTATAAGAGTAAGTTGATGTAACCCTTGATGAGGACAGTTTGTCAATATTTATTAAAATTTAAGATGTACTTATTCTTTGACTCCTCATTTTGCTGGTGGAAATTTGTTCAGCATAGGTATTAGGAAAATGTGCCTGTGCACAGGCACATGGAAGCTCACTGTAGTCCTGTTTGCGATAGCAAAAAGCTAGAAGCAACTTAAATGTCCATTTATGAAGAAAGGATTAAATTAATCATGGAATAGCCATATAAATGTGTCCTAGCTCTCCTTAGTGAAAATCAGGTTGCAGAATGATACCTATAACATTCTCATTTGTTTTTAAAAAGTTATATATAGATGCATGGAAAACTTTTGGAAGACATGAAAGATACTGACAGTAATTATTCCAGAAGTAGCATGCAGTATAGGGGGTTGAGAAAGAGGAGTTTTTTTAGTTTTATTTTTTACCCTTCACCATAGCTCCTATTTTTACCATAAACATGGATAATCTTTATAATTATAAATAGCTAATTTTTAATTCATATTTTTATCAGTAAAATCTAAATTATTCTGGACAACTAATTCTAACTAAAGAATAAATTTAAGACTAGTTTATTAATAAAAACATCATTCCCATTTCAATAAGTAAAAGTTTTCAACTATTTTCTATTAAAAGAGAAAGCAAATACTTCTTAGTGCCTTTGAAAGTCCTGAGATATCAAATACTAATAAAACATAATTAGGAGTGAGCATTTTGAAATGGTTTAATAGATAATATCCCAAAAGGAAAAAAAACAGTAACTGTACTTCTAGATATTAGAGTCTGCTGATTATTTATACAATTAAAACATCTTTATCATATTTTTGATGTATCTACTAACCAGAAACTTGATAATGAATTAGTTTGACAGAATAGTTTAATCAAGATTGAAATCATTGATAGCTATAGTTATGTTAAATAGGTGAAAACATTACATTTTTTTTTATTCTGAGAAGTCCTAATAAAAAATTTAGAATGGCGAATATATTCCAGATATTTTTATAGAGGTACTAAAAACAGACATGCTAAATATATATCATTATATTTTATGTGCATAAAGTCCTCCGTAGTCATCTAATTAATGGAATGCTGAGCTGATTAATAATTGCAAAGCATTTTGAAAATACATAAAATGTTCAAGGATAAGTCATAATACTGTTACAAGAAAGGCTGTATAAACTAATTTTCTTTTCTATTGTTAATAGAATTCTTTTTTTAACTTCCAATTTATGCTGTCTTCTACCTTCCTTTCAAAGACAAGAAAGCTAAAGGGACAGTCAAAACAAGAGATTTAAGGGTTTTTTCATCATGCAGTTTAGGCAGTGTGGCTGTGACATTAAAAAAACTGACAATCTGGCTGATAAAGGAGGAGACAGAATCAGAATTTTTTTTTAAGATTGAGTTTGGTATTTTTATCTATATTCCTTGTTGTTTCCCATCCACTAAAATGCCCTCTTTGCACAAAATTTGCATTCTACCAAAGCAGAGAAGTATATCTAATGTAATTATTGTACCATTACCTCCTTTTCCTAAATATAGATGACAGAAGAATGTTTCTGTCCTTTTTATGCTGTAGGTTCACAGTATGCTTCTAGAATGATATCTTTAATACATGGGAGATCAAGCTGATAAAGATTTTAAGTTACAAATTTATGATAAATAGAAAATTCTGAAACTGAAGAGTTCTTACAAAAAAATTCTTATTCTAGTCATGTTTTCTGCATGGCGGATCTTAAAATTTCTAAATATACCATATTTTGTGATTATAGTATATTTATGACAGCAATAGTAATTTTACGATGTAGAGATAGGATATATCATAATTTTATGATACAAAATGCAGTATATTTAGAAATTTTAATATTTGGCAGGCAGAGAAGACTAAAATTGGAAATTTTTCGTAAGAATGAATTCTCTTCAGTGTTACAATTTTCTATTTATCACAAATTTGTAATTTAAAATCCTACCTCAACATTATAGAAGTAGTCATTTTAATGTGTTCAAACTTTCTAACCAGGGCTATCATTTGAGCAGCTCCGGGGTTGCATAAACACTTCCTTCCCAGTCGATTTGTTTCTGCCACGTTCTTTACAGCCATATGTATTCGAGCTTTAATCTGTCCTTCTCATTAATGTCAAGTTCTATGCCTCATTTAACTGGATTTTTTTTCCTTGATTGGGTTGTAGATTGCCACTTCTGTAAACTTTCCCATTGTCTCAAAATAATGTCCTGAAAGATATTGTAGTTATTTGGGTTACAACCTTAGGACAGTGGATTCCTTAGTAGTAGTGATTTTCAAAGTGATTTTATAGCCCGCCTATAGAACCACAAGGAAGCTTATTAAAACCGTTACGTTCCTAGGCTATATTCCAGATGTCTGGAATAAAAGTCTCTGGGATGGGGCCTAGGAATTGGCACTTTTAACAGGCACCTCAGGTACTTCTTAGGCTCACTATGTTTTGAAACTCACTTCCCTAGAATGAAGATTTTTGCATTGAAATGTTTTTGCTGTTCTTTTATTACTTACTCGTTTCCAACGCAAAATGTTCACCCCAAATTTATTATAAAATTGTTTAATTACATTGCTAAACTATTCATTGGATTGAAGGCATACTTTGAAATGGATAAAAGTTATAAAAGAGCAATAAATCCATTTCCCATAACTAATCCATTAGTTTTAATTTCACTTGCTTGGAGGAAAGCCAGCTGTCATTATGAACCTCACTATTGGCAAGCACTGAAGAGATCTATTTTAGTAGCAAGTGAGTAGGAATCAATAGGAAAGTAAAACCAAATCAGGCTATTTTTGGAATAACAAAAGATCTTTTTTGAGAACAGTGGGAAAAGCAGGCACTAGAAATATATTTGATTGACAGACATATTTTGAGTGGTTTTGAAATGTATGGAGCACCCAATAATACCTGGTCTGATGCTAAATTCTTTATAGGGCACCTCAGGTTCCCTGCCACGTGGAATCTTAAGTGTGATGTAAATGGTAGTGTCAGGAATAAACTAGAATTAATAAATGGATCTATGCCGCTTATGACAGAACGCAGGAAACCGATGAAGCTAAGTATTGCCACGTATGCCAGAGAACAGTGCCAAGAAAGGAGCTGAGAGATATGATACTGTACCTTTCTTCCGAATGTTTGGGCAGGGCTCATGGAGAAATTGGAGTTTCCAGAAGTCGTTTAATGGGGAGAAGGAGAGTGTTTGGAAGGCCTGGGAGAGTAGTTTTGGAAGCATAAGGGCTGGACTGTGAGGATCGTGGGTAAGAGCCAGCCGTAGCCCCTGGGTAAGGTGTGGATGAAAGGCTTCCCAGGAGGAATTCTTCAGTAGTCCATTCAGAACATAAGCAGGGCCCAGGGCTCGACACTGTCATGTGCTTATTCGGTGGAGAGAACAAATGGAAACAGTGCCGCAGAGAAGGAACACCCAGACTTGGGCAAAGTGCTACGTTGAAAGGCTAAAAGAAAAGAACGAAGTGAATGTACGTTAAAGGAATGATCACATAGAGTGAGTAATTTATATTGATAAACTGTATACAATAAGAGACAGTATTAATGACATGTGGAGCTTAGTAAGGCTTAATAACGTTCCAAGGATATGTGTTAACAAACAGGGACCTGTGAGCTAACAGGTTGACCCTTTTCACTGCTGGAGAGGCCATAAGTAGATGCCATAGGATAAAGAACAGCAAAGTGTGAGAGGATGCGTCTAAGTCATAGGCCAAGGTGGCGTAGAATTTGCTGATGCACAGCAAACGCATTCAAGTGTCTATTGCATCCAGACTTCCCTGAGCAAGAACAGAATTTTCAACAGCCCACGGAGTAGCCCACTCACTAAAGCAATATTCGCTGTAACAAACCTTTCCCATAAAATAAACACATGTTGAATCGTCCCTTGACATTTATCATAATTGAATTCGACCTGGAATAACAAAACAGAAAGGACAAAGAAAACAGAAATTATGCTTGTAGTGTCAGTATGTGAGCTATCCAGAAATTCACAGCAATAAACCCATTCATTTCCAGACTTACGTGACGGAAGATCATCCATAGCAATCACTTTTTTTTCTTCTTCCAAAAGTTTACCTCTGATTCTGAGAACAGGAGGAAGTTTGGTCAATTTCCTTGCCAGTTAGAAGTGCCAGTAAAGGATTCGATTGAGGAGAAGATTAGAAATTAGATGAGGTTTCAGACTTATCTGTGGATTTCATATAGCTGAGACTTCTGAGTTTTCCATTAATGATCAAAAGTTGCCTGGTGTTTATGCTTGGAGTTAAGGCAGTTCCGGCTGTCAATTAGAATCATAACTATGAGGAGATTTTCTAAGGGTTTATTCCTAACTTTTTTTCCATCCTTGCAGGTGGTGCTTGGCACTTTTCATTTAATGTGAAATTTTATCCGCCAGACCCCGCCCAGCTATCTGAAGATATCACCAGGTATTTGAAAGTTGGTTATGGAAAAGGAGAAATATTGGGAGAGTTGTGCTTCTCTTAAATGCTCCAGAGAAGAGCACGCTTACATCTGGTAGCCTTGTAATCATCCACGCTCAAATGGCAAACAAAAGGCAACCGAATGAGAGCAAACATCTGATGAGAAGATTTGCCAAATTGTATCTTTTCACAGTTGAATCTTTGGTGCCAGGCTGATATTTCCCTCTGCCTGACCCTGGTGGGAAAACATGCAGAATTGAGATACTGTCATCCACCCACCGTAGTCAAATTGGATGGGATTCAGCTTTAAATGATATAGCAATTCTTGGTGCTCCTGCTCTAAAACTTAGAGTAAAAATGTCTTTGGATGCTTATGCTTTGTATCACACACATACACACAGATACACACACACACACACACACACACACACACACACACACATACACAGATACATAAACTTAAGAATTTACTTTCTATGCCCTGCGTATACTATTAGGAAAATGATTCATTTGTTTTTCAGAAAGATGTTAAGAGAGGAATCTAACATAAAAATATTCCAGCTTATAGGCTGGGCGCAGTGGCTCACGCCTGTAATCCTAGCACTCTGGAGGCCGCGAGGTGGGTGGATCGTTTGAGCTCAGGAGTTCGAGACCAGCCTGAGCAAGAGCGAGACCCCATCTCTACTAAAAATAGAAAAATTAGCCGGGCAACTAAAAATATATAGAAAAAATTAGCCGTGCATGGTGGTGCATGCCTGTAGTCCCAGCTATTCCGGAGGCTGAGGCAGAAGGATCGCTTGAGCCCAGGAATTTGAGGTTGCCGTGAGCTAGGCTGATGCCATGGCACTCTAGTCCGGGCAACAGAGTGAGACTCTTGTCTCAAAAAATAAAATAAAATAAAATAAATTAAAAAAATAAAATATTCTGGCCTGGTGACTGAGCTTTGAGTGTGAAAAGAAATCCCTTTATAAGGCCGTCGTGGGTGTCTTATTCTGTTTGGGGTACTATAACAAAATAACATAGACTGAGTGGTTTATAAACAATAGAAATTTACTTCCCACGGTTCTGGAGGCTGGAAGTTCGAGATCAGAAGCCAGCATGGTCACATTCTGGCAAGGATCTACTTCCGGGTTGCAGACTGCTGACTTCCTGTGTCTTCACAGGGTGTAAGGGCAGAAGAGGTCTCTCTTGTGCCTTTTTTATAAGGGCGCTAATCCCATTCATGAGCGCTCCACCCTCATGACCTAATCACCTCCCAAAGACCCCCACCTCCTGATCCTGTCACCTTGGGGATAGGATTTCACGGTACAGTGGGACTGGGACAGAAGTATTCGGTCCATTGCTCTTGGTTTGCCTCATCCTTCTAGGCTTCTCTGCATGCCACTTTGGAACCCCTGACTCTCTTGCTCTGTTCGGTAGTAAGTTTATGACCAAAGTGATTTTTTCCAGTGTGTATGGAATTTTCTGTATAAACTTTATAATTTTTTGGAGGGCTTTTCAGAAAAGGGAAGTTACTCAAAACAGCTTCAACCACTTACTGCAATTAAAACTAATTTCAGGCTGGACACGGTGGCTCAGGCCTGTAATCCCAGAACTTTGGGAGGCTGAGGTGGAAGGGTCGCTTGAAGCCATGAGTTCAAGAACAGCCTGGGCAACATAGCAAGACCCTACAAAAATTTTTTTTTAATTAGCCAGGCATGGTGTCTTATGCCCGTAGTCCCAGCTACTCGGGAGACTGAGGCCTGAGGAGGAAAGATCACTTGAGTGCAGGAGTTCTAGGCGCCAGTGAGCTGTGATTGCTCTGCTGCACTCCAGCCTGGGGGACAGACCAAGACCCCATCTCTAAAAAAAACTTTAAAATGATAAAAATAATTTTATCAGACTTAGAAGGGTAAAAATTAATTCTGGAGGATTTTTTAAATATTTGCATTAAAATCAGAAAAATTACAATTTCTTATTCAAAGATACTTTTTAGTCAATATTGAGGAACTATTTAATTGTGGCTAATTTGTGCTTATAGAGCCAATACTTGAATTTTAAAATTTAGTGCATGGTCTCTTTCTGTCTACCTATATAATATTGGTAGAGCCTGTTAAATGTTTAAGAATTTTTCTATCTGAATTATATAGATATTATATAGATTTTATATATATCACCAGCCTAAAATCATACTTGGGGGGACTGTAAGCCTTTATCATAGTCCTTTGCTTGACAGATTAACAGTTCATATTGGAAAGGTACAAAGTACGTTGTTATATCATACCCATGAGCTGAACCATGATAGTTGTTTTTAAAACTCATCAGTGTTAACACTTACCTTGGGGTCTTTTGCAGTTAGTATTATATCTATAAATCTTAAAAGTAGAATAACAGAGAAGACAAATCAGCTATCAATGGACATATTTTTGTGCTATCTTGGCAATATTATGTGGAAAATGTGCTATATTTCTCCAGTTGGAAACTGTTTACTTACAGTGACAAGATTCTCAAATTTTAAGGTGGTAATTCTTCAAAGTTAGTCTTCATATCAGATTCTAAGAAGCTATCTAAATTTTTTAAATGAGAACTTTAGACGAGAAATTATTTGTTATTATAAAAAGACTATCTCATTAGGGATGCAGGAAATGGAGAGCTAATTTATGAAGGCATAGCCGTTGAGTTACTTGAAATCTGTCTTGTCTTGGTCACGTGACAAGATCTGTCATCTAGAGAGCCAAATGAGACTTCCTAAGACTAGCCGGGGCCTAATAATGATATAGTCACGCATTGCCTAACTATGGCATGTTATGAGAAATGCGCCTTTAGGCGATTTGTTGCGGGAGCATCTTAGAATGTACTGTACAAATCTAGATGGCATAGCCTGGTACACGGTCAGGCTGTATGGTGTTGCCTACTGCTCCTAGGATGCAAACCTGTACAGAATGCTACTGTACTGAATACTGTGGGCAAGTGTAACACAATGGTATGTTTTTATGTATCTAAACATATCTAGATATAGAAAAGGTACAATAAAAATACAGTCTAAAAGATGAAAAACAGTACACCGGTATAAGGTACTTACCATGAATGGAGCTTGCGGGGCTAGAAATTGCTCTAGGTGAGTCAGCGAGTGAATGTGAAGGCCTGGGACATTACGGTACACTACTGTAGATTTTGCAAGTGCCGTAGGCTATACTAACTTTATTTAAATTATTTTTTCAATAGTAAACCTTAGCTTACTGTAACTTTTTATAAGCTTACAAATGTTTTAAACTTTTGAATCTTTTGTAATGACATCTAGCTTAAAACACAAACACATTGTATAGAAATACAAAAATATTTTCTTTATATTTTTATTCTATAAGTTTTTCTCTATTTAAATTTTTTTTTTTTTTTTTTTACTTTTTAAACTTTTTTTGTTTAAAAACCTTAAGATGCAAATACACACATTAGCCTAGGCCTACCTAGGATCAGGATCATCAATTTCACCATCTTCCACCTCCACATCTTGTCCCACTGGAAGATCTTCGAGGCAATAACAGGAATGGAGCTGTCATCTCCTATGACAACAGAGCCTCCTCCTGGATACCTCCTGAAGCAAGAACTACCTGAGGCTGTTTCACAGTTAACTTTTTTTAAGTAGGAGTACACTCTAAAATAATGATAAAAAGTATAGTATAGTAAATACAAAAACTAGTAGCAGTCATTTATTACCATTATCAAGTATTAACTGTTTCATAATTATATGTGCTAGACTTTTATACAACTGGCAGCGCAGTAGGTTTGTCTATACCAGCATCGCCACAAACGTGAATAATGCATTCTGCTACAACGTTAGGACAGCTACGATGTCACTAGGCAATGGGAATTTTTCGGCTGTCTTATAATCTTGCGGGACCACCATCATATATGCAGTTTGTCATTAACAGAAACGTCATCATGTAACTCATGACTGTATTTAAGAGCATCATTTTCATACTATAATTTCCCCAGCCAAGAATTTCAGGGAGTGTGTTGGGAACTGTTCATTTGACTTTAAAAAATGTTAGAAGAATATGTCCGTAGATTTCTTTTACTGTCTTTGTTAATAAAAAACCCTGTTTTATTATGAACATTGACTTGCTTCTAGATGCCCTTAAATATTATATTTTGTAGCCAAGTATTTTCCCCTTTGTTGTGTATCAAATATAGATGAAATTATATTTTCTGTAGATAGAAAATTTATCCTACAGAAGTTATTCAACAGGGAGAAATTACCCACAATTTACACCGAATGATCTCCTTTTCATCTGTCCTCATGCTGGCCTTTTGTGTTGTCTTTTTGGCTCCCGGAAGGTACTACCTCTGCTTACAGTTGCGCGATGACATCGTGTCTGGAAGGCTGCCCTGCTCCTTTGTCACCCTGGCCCTGCTGGGCTCCTACACCGTCCAGTCAGAACTTGGAGACTATGACCCCGATGAATGTGGGAGTGATTACATCAGCGAGTTCCGCTTTGCACCAAACCACACTAAAGAGCTGGAAGACAAAGTGATTGAGCTGCACAAGAGCCACAGGTTAGCGGCAGAACCCTGAGAACACCCTTCAAGTTGGGCCTTGACAAGTGGGCGTCCCTCACACCACCCGTCTGCTCCGTGTTGGTTTGAGTCCATTAAGGATGGGACTTGAGCAGAGTAAGAGTGTGCACAAGGTGAAGTTCTGGGGTAGGTGAGCTCTCGCTCGGAACATCCAGGCGTTCCTGTGTCTTGTCTTCTTTCAAAGCCGTTTTCCTTGTTATTCTTTTCCCATCTACCTGCTGGTGCACAGCATGTCTCTCTTGGTGCCCGGATGGGTGGGGGCTTTCTTGTGAGATAGGATCGAGCCAAGTGGGAAGTTTTACAGCCCCACCAGGTGAAGGAAAAGCAGCATTCTAACATTTTTTTTTTCTTATCAGAGGAATGACGCCAGCAGAAGCAGAGATGCATTTCTTGGAAAATGCCAAAAAACTGTCCATGTACGGGGTAGATTTACACCATGCCAAGGTATGCATTTTTAAGCCCTAAACTTTCTATTTAATGTTATAGCTGTAATCTGGTGACTTTTACTTCAGTTAAATATAAATGAAAATGTTGGGGATTCAAATCTGTGTTTGTCTTTTAAGCCCTACTCTGCGATACAACAAATTTAGCTCTCTGATATTTGCCGAGGGGTTTGCTCTTCATGGCTCAAACTGTTATTACTCACGGGCTCAGCCCACTGAAAGCCATTGATAGGCAGCGCCTCTGATTGTCCGTCGATGCAGTTAGATGCTGATCTTGACCTAATACAAGCTCTGAGCCCCCGAGCCCCTGCGCCTCCTGTCACAATCACGCCTCCCACTTGCCGACACGTGCTCTTTGCTCTCCCCGCGTCCCCGTCTCTGCCCTTCCCTGAATATGCCTGTCTCTGACTGTCCTGCTCTTTCCTCTCTGTCTACACCTGTCCACCTGTCCAAGACCTGAGGGTCACATCTCTTACGTGCCCGTTCCGAATGGCCAACAGATTGCCTCTCTGACTTGTGATCAGTGGAATGCTAAAGATGTATATCAGGTCAAGCATCTTGGGAAGAAAGAAGTTGGAATTAGATCGTAGGAGGGTGACAGTCACGAGGACCCATAGAGCAACTTGGACTTTGTGTCATGCCCTTTCTAGAATCCCTGTGTTTCTCAGCAGTGAGCAAATGCACATGTGCACTACTAGTCTGCTGTTTAAACAGCCGTGAATAAAAGTCCTGTGGAAATACAGAGAAGCTTCTATGACAACTTTTATCAGCAAAGCATGCAAAATGTGTTAGGATCCTAGACATGGATGCTGGTACTTCAGCAGTGTAAGGGTCAATGTTTAAAGTTCAGAGGTAGTTTCTTCTGGTGGGGGCTGACAAGATAACACCATTTCTGTGTAGGGATGTGTGTTTGACTTCTGATAGACAGCATTAGCCACCAATTTCACGGTCTGGGACTCACAAGAACGTGCAGTGACAGGTTTCCAGGCAAGCGAATGTCTTATACAATCAGGTTTAGGGCCTAGAAATGAAGAGAATTTCAGCTGGCTCTGCTCGAGTAAACATCTCCACGACCCTGAAAACCTACTCTGGGTTCTGTTGATGCTGGAAGTCGGACGGCTCTTTGGTTGGTGTTTGGGGAGCAGACTAATTCACAGTGAGTTTGAACAGGGGAGCGGTGGCCATTGAACCAGTGCAGGTTTGATTGGTTTTGTGTGGGGATCACTGTGTACATCACCCAGGGTGAGTGCTCCCAAGGCCCAAGTACTAGCAAAATCCCTGAGACGTGGCTGGGACCCATACCAGGGATACGCTGGTACATTGAATGCCAACCTCTTTGACATTTGTGTGTAATTACAACAGCAGGTGTAGCTCTGTTTACTTGCAGGTTGTTAATACTTTTTCACTTATTGTGCACTCAGATAACAGAGATGTTTTCCGTTTTATGCAGGCCATAGGTAGGGTGAGGGTTTAAAAGTAAAATGAAGACAGACACAAAGATTTTTTTTTTTTATTTCTCTTAGAATTTTTCCCTAGGCGGCTGAAAGATAAGGAAGCAAAAAGGAAAGGAAGGTAGCCTAAGAATTTGAGTGGATCCGAAGCTATTTTTGAGTTACATCACGAATTCTGACTCACTAACTGCCCAGAAAAAAATAAATAAATAAAAGATTAGGGTATACATTTAAGGAAGTGCAACTCAGGATGCATCAGTGTTTCTATCAGTAAAAATAAAATCACTTAACATTGCTATAGCTACTGAATTAAAATAGATGACTGCTTTTTCATTCTGTAATGTGATTTGAAATTATTCCAATTCAAAAGAAAGAGAATTAAGGAAGTGCAAATCCAGCCTGTTATAGGATTTTATCTGAATATTAAGTATAACAGATAATTCAGTTATAGACTCCATTTTCCCATGCAGCCACACTCCATCATTTGAAGAAGGAAATTCACTGAATTGAATTAGAGCTAATTTCCGGTTCTAAGCAAGATGCTTTTCTTCTGTTGATAGTATGAAATGCTCTGAGCTTTATGATCCATTTAGAAATTCTGAATTGTGATCTTGCACTCCACAGCTCTGTATGAAGAATAAATACCCATGTTAGATGAAGAGCTTACGTTTTGGAAAACCTCACTGTGTTTTGGAGGACCTATTCTAAATGTTTCGTTTTTTCTTTGGAAGTCTGTCTCTCCTTGTTTGTCACTTAATGTCAGTCTTAATGGTCTTTGTCAGAGTCATTTATTTGATGTAAGATTCCGAAATGTAGATATAAATCTATATGGATATCTCATGGACAAAGTGATATTGAAGGATGGCAAAATTTAAACAGTGATTTTAAATTAAGGAAATATTATAGTGTGCCCCTTTATTTTCTTGATGCTAGACTGAGACTATCCAAATCTACCCTCAGTGCTCCCAGCTAAAGGGAGTATAAACATACTTATTGATAGTGAAACGCACATGTCCCCAAGAAAGCCTGCTGTTACAGTGTTTAAAACAAAGGATTTACCAGATTAATCTCAATACTGTGGGCTGTGGCAGGAAATTTGTTGTGAAAAATATTGGGTTTTTTTGTTACTGTGCAATTAATGAAATGGAGACTTTGATCCAGTTTAAAATCCCACTTGTTCTGCCGTTTTTATTTCTCGTTCACCTTTTCTTTCAGTAAATTTGTAGTGCTGAGTACACGCGAGGCAAGCTCAGTGCTGGCGCTGAGGTCGCAGGTGAAACAGCTCCTGCTCTCAGCCAGCTCTCGCTCTCCAGAAGGAAGACAAGTGAGAGTTTATGGCAGCACCGCTTGCTAAGGGTGTGCTAGAGATAACAGGCTGACTTGGGGACACAGAAGCCTCTGCTGGAGAGGACAAGAGCCTTCCTGGTCTTCCCCACCAAGGGATATTGTTTTCTTCTGATTCAAAGGCACTAATGGTCGATTTAAACATTTTATTATCTATTCATGAAAAAGGTTTTGAATGTCCTTTCCCTCTGTAGGTCAAAAACATATTCCTAAACTTATATTCTATGGTTATCAAAGAGAGAGCGAAGCAAAGAGTTTCCAGCGGTCCTTCCTCGTGTCTGCGGCGAGAGGTGGTCCCTCTGAGTGGCCGGGCAAACAGATTGGCTGATTCCATTCTAACAGTTCAATAATACAGCTCCTTGTCAGCGTCAGGTTATATATAGCTATTTAAATTGCTCTTTCAAATTAAAGCCCTCAGTAAATAGTGGGCAGTTTCTGGTCTTTGAGTTCTCCTCAAATTTTATTATATTGTAATATCCTGTCATCAAATCTTTCCTCTCCTGTAGAGTAATTCGGTATCTAATGGAATGATATGTTTCCAAGGTAAAATATTTCATTTTAGACCAATTATGTTCCGTTTGTAAATGTACATTTCCCAAAGATGAACCAATGTATTTCTGATTCTGGAAATGTCCATCTTGTGCCTTGCGGGGACAGGATTGAGGAAGTGAATTCCCACAATATAGACGAATCAGCATCTCCTGTTTGGATTCTTCTATTTTCCCCGCTGCTCTGCTGGTGCTGCAGAGTGACTCAAAGCTGGGGACAGCCCTGCCAATTGTGTGCCGTAAGATCTGAGCGTAGCTTCCTATGTGTGGCCAGCCCACGACCCTTTTTGTCCCCTGCTTCCGACCATCTGTGTGACAAGGGGTAGACTCACCTCACATACAGTCCTGCCTCTGTCCTGTCTTTTTACTCCATTCGGGGCCCCCAGAGCTGTTCATTTGACCTGATTCAATGGAATGCAGCATTTAAAAGGGAAAGACTATATATGGTATATTGCCTGAGCTTGCTATAACGTCTCCGACCTCCAGGCATCACACATCCCCAGGAAATTACTTAAAAATGAAATGTGTAAGTAGCAAAAGCAAGTTGCAATTTTAATGTGATATCTTTAAAAAAAAAAACTATACACAAAATATATATAAAACTGTATAGAGAGTTTATTTATATTTATGTTGTTAAACGTGATTACCACTGGACAGTGTGCTTGTGTAGGGGGGAGCAAGGTTGTTGGGGGGAATGCATTGATACTTTTAAAAAGCTATTATATCTCATATCGAAATTTCACTCTGACAGTAATGGTGTATAAAAAATAATGGCGTAGCAAGACTCTTTTTAAAGGAACGAAACCCAAAACCCTCATAGGGAAGGACGGGGCCCATCTTGTTAGAACACATGTCAGTTAAGAGTACTGCCTCTGGTACCAGCCTGTCCATGTTCGGCTGGAAGTCGGTACCTTAATATTCTCATCTGTAAAATGGGAATAATAATAGCAACTATCTCACCATATCGTAGTGAAGATTAAAAGAATTCACATGTGTAGAGCAGTGCCTGGCACTCAGTAAGCAATAGCTGTGGCTGTTATTACTGATATTAACGCACCTTCATCTGCCTGGCCTTCTGGTGCGCAGTATTTAAGTTGCAAGTCTAAGGTATCTGGGAGAGGAGATTTTACTCTAACAAATCTGTGTAGTGATAAATATCTTCACTAAAACGCTGTTATTTAAAGGCTATTATTTAATGGCAGTTAAAAAAATGGCTGCAGTATTTTTCATATTTAAATGTCAATTATAGGTTCTGTTGTGGAGGTTTAAATATTGTACCCAGCTGAAAGTGGAAATGAGCGAGATACTGATTCGTTGTTTCTTGCTGCTGTTTTCCAGGATTCAGAAGGAGTAGAAATTATGTTAGGAGTTTGTGCAAGTGGTCTGTTGATATATCGCGACCGATTGCGAATAAACAGGTTTGCCTGGCCCAAGGTTCTAAAAATTTCATACAAACGGAACAACTTTTACATTAAGATCCGACCTGGAGAGGTAAGCATACCTGCATTTGTATGTACATTGGGAAGAAAGGTCCCTGATAGCAAACAAAAATTTAAATCATCTGCTCGTAAGTTCCTAGCATCATGGAACATGGTGAGTTACCTCTTAATGTCTGAGATAACTTACTGTAGGTTTGTCCAGTAAACGGTGGTAAGTAAAACATTCTCTTCTTTATTATGTTCCAAGTTTTTCCTACTATGTGCATTAATTGGCTTTTAAAAACATCTTAATATAAAATCCAGATTCCTGAATAATTTTCTACATATTTCAAGCTGTGATGAATGGATCTCTCCTGTGTGCCCTGTTATGTTTCCATGCCCTTTTGATCTGTCCTGCAAATCTGGTTGTACCCTAAAGTGAATGGCTTAGATGTCACGTACTTGAAGGGACAAAGAAGATTAGAACAAAGGACAGTGAGTGTGAATTACGTCAGTGTTGCACAGTTCAGTATATTTTGGCTTTTTCTTTGATCAGAGAAGCTAATGAAAGAATCAGAATTGTTAACTAATTCTTACTCCTTGGGCAACAGCCTCCATGATCAACTTATAGTAATATCCTCCTTAGTGGTTTGTGCATAATAGTAGTAAACATCAACTTTTATTTGCTTAAGAAACAGTTAATAAATGCCTCCAATGTCTAATTGGTGTACTTACTGTAATGGAGGCAATGAAAGCTCAAACATTCTAGCTCATTTATATCTCTGAACATTTTCTGGTGCAATATAGAATCATCTTGTCTTCAAAATGTACCTCTCCGTAGGAGTTTCTTGGTGGAAAATGTAATTTAAAAAATTAGAATATAAAGCAAGCAATCATGGTTAATGTAAATATAAAGTCATACTTGTCTATGATGACTGAAATGATCTGTAAGCTTTTCATGTAAATTTCTGAAACTGTATTGTTTTTTAAATATTTCCTAAAGATTGTATGTTAAACTGATAACCAATATATATTCATATGAATTCATTGAACATTTATTAAGTGAGCACCTATTAATTATCAGGCACCATGTTGGGCATTGGAAGTAGAAAGATAAATATAACCTTGTTCCTGTCCTTAAGGGATTCTCTATTTGGGAGAGAAACAGACTCACACTTTGAATGGTAACACCGTGATATGAGTGGGATGTTACTCCATAGACATGGTTGTGAGAGGCCAGAAGGGAGAGTTGGAGAAATAAAGCAGTAGACAGTAGTGAGCCCCAGAAGGTTTTAAATTAGGACGTGGCACAACTGGATGAATATTTTGGAATGATAGATTTCTTGATGAAATTCAACTACTACTAATGTGATGTGGTAAGACCTAAACTAGGGCAGAGGCTATGGGAATAGAATGGAGAGAGCAAATTGGAGAGAGAAGTTTCACAGGCAGAACCAGCAGGTCTTGGAGACGAGATGGAGGAAGGGATTAAAAAGGGGAGAGTCCAGGATAGTCAGAGGTTTTCAGTTTGCATGCTCAAGTCTACAGAGATGATATTAAACAGGAAGAAAAAAGGGGGAGGATTTCCAAAAAAAGATTGAAATTCCTTTGGGACAGATTTTCAGGGGGTGATTTTTGCATAATAAGAAACGTAACAGAGTTATCAATTGTATACATTTTATTGAAGGCCTTAGACATGGAATAAAGTACTCAAAGACCAAGGGGAGGCCAGGCATGGTGGCTCACGCCTGTGATCCTAGCACATTGGAAGGCCGAAGTGAGAGGATTGCTTGAGGTCAGGAGTTTGAGACCAGCCTGAGCAAGAGCAAGACCCCATCTCTACAAAAAAATGGGAAAAAAATAGCCAGGCATGGTGGCGTGTGCCTGTAGTCCCAGCTACCAGGAAGACTGAGGCAGGAGGATTACTTGAGCCCAGAACTTTGAGGTTGTAGTGAGCTGTGATGACGCCACTGCAAAACTCTGTCTCAAAGAAAAAAACTCCACACAAGGGAAGTTAGAGAAGAGGCCCTAAAACCAAAACTCTGAGTAAGACGATTATCTGAGGGAAGGGCAGGCAGGAGAGAAACATAGGGAGATTAAGAAAAATGGCCGGTGAAATAAGAGGAGGAACAGAGACTGACGAATGACCAGGAAGTGAGTTGCAGAGTACAGAGGTTGTTAACCAGCAGTGCTGTGTGTTACAGAGAGGGCGCGTGGGACGCAGACTGACAAAAGCGCATTAAACTTGACAGGTCCCATCACGACATGTCAGAGTTCAGGAAGGTGCGAGGAGCCCCCAGCGTGTGGTGAGGTCAGGAGTGAGCTGCAGCGGCAGTAGGTAGCGACTTCTTTGTCATGAAGCTTAGTGGTGAGGAGACCGGGTGTGGTTCCAGCAGACAGGCTCAGAGAAAGTCGGTTTCCCGCCCTCCCTTTTTTGTCGTCATATTGATAGGCTGAGGAGTGAGTAAGAAGAAATTATTCGTGGCACATGGGCTCTAAAGAGGTTGAAAGAAATGGATACAAAGCACAAAGAGATAAACATTCAAGAAGTCTAGGGCTGGTATCATCCTTGCCTAAGTAACTTTGTAGTAAGAGACTCTTCCCAGCTTCTTGGCAGCAGAGAGGAACCCTCGGCCTTAGCATAGCATGTGGTGCATATTAGATGCAGATGAATAAACGGACGATGGTGTAGTCAAGAGCCACAGTACTCTGTCTCGACTGGGTCGCTCGAGCAGTAGCGATTTTTACAACCAGCACTGCACGTGAATTCCCAAGTACCCCAGTCATCTCAACACACACGAAATAGAGGTCCAGCATGATTGCATCTCACACTGTCCATATGATGCCTCACCTTGGTTCTTTGCCACATAAATTACTTTTTGCTATAGATTACATCAATAGTCCAACTGTTTTGTGCTTTTGGGAAGTCTTTACTGTTTAAGATGATTGCCCTCTGGTGGCCCGATGCTTCCCTTCCTCAGAAAATAAAAATGTATTGTGCACCTGTAATAATGATATTAAAGCATGTTATGCAGGAAATCAGATGAGATATTTCACCTCGAAAAATCAAATGGCTAATAAAGTATCATCTGAAACATATAGGTTGAAAAACATGTTCTCCCAATCTCTGATCTTATGTATAATATAGAGAGATGTTAGCATTTATCATGATAATCCATGGTGGAACACATAAATCTGCAGTACTGACACCAGGTCCTCAAATACCTAGGAAGTATACGTATTTCCTGGCCAAATACTAGGAGAAAATGTCATTTCTAAAAACGCTATAGACTATGTTTGTAAACATTTTGTTCATTTCTATACATTCCAGTTGAAGTCATCGTGTCATTGAGAAACTATGAAAATAAAGCTTAAAAATGAGATCAGGACAAACCGATCTCTGGAAGGAATCCAAATACTCTCTTTTTTTGCTGTGTGTTGGTTTGCATAAGATCCATACTTTTGCTGAAAACATTTACTGCATGCAAAACATCCGTCTATGCCTGCAGCATTTTAAGGAGACAGATAATAAGGTTTTTTAAATGAATTAATGTGTATACCATGAATTGTGCATATAGTAATTTATTTACTGTGTAAATAAAAAATTGTGGTGGTACTATGTTTTTGTAAATTGTTTGCAGGGTTTTGTTATTTGTAATTCCAAACTTTACTCTCAATGTATTTTTTTAATTTAGTTTGAACAATTTGAAAGCACCATTGGGTTTAAGCTGCCAAACCATAGAGCTGCCAAGCGTTTATGGAAAGTATGTGTCGAGCACCATACATTTTTCAGGTAGGTAGAGGTTATTTTGTTTTTTCCCTAAGGAAGAATTGGGATAATTGGAATTGCTTATACTGCAAAAGGTTGGGAAGAATATGGAAGCATGTGCTGTCTATTCCTTTAAGTTCATTGTCACCAGATTTCTTTTTTTTTTTTTTTTTTTTTTTTTTGAGACAGAGTCTCACTGTTTTGCCTGGGCTAGAGTGCCGTGGCGTCATCCTAGCTCACAGCAACCTCAAACTCCTGGGCTCAAGCAATCCTTCTGCCTCAGCCTCCCGAGTAGCTGGGACTACAGGCATGTGCCACCATGCCCGGCTAATTTTTTCTATATATTTTTAGTTGTCTGCTTAATTTCTTTCTATTTTTAGTAAAAACAGGGTCTCGCTCTTGCTCAGGCTGGTTTCAAACTCCTGAGCTCAAACAATCCGCCTGCCTCGGCCTCCCAGAGTGCTAGGATTACAGGCGTGAGCCACCGCGCCCAGCCTGTCACCAGATTTCTTGATGAAAAACCCGAAAAGAACTTCTGACTAAACTTGAAGGATTTTCCTTAATTTGTCATATGCTTATCTGCCCCACCCACCTTCTTTATTATTTTGAAGATATTTTCATTATTTTTATAAGATGTCCATTTCAAGTATCCAATCCATTCCTTACTGTTTCAATAATTTCTCAATACCCTGGACTCCTTCACCCACATATATTTCTAGGCCGGTCAAGTTTTTGCCTACAAAATAACAAATTGTCACTCTTGTTTTCACTAATATCACCTATTTAATTGCCATTAGACCCATAGACCTTCCATTTGCACAGAAGGTTAAAAGTTCGTCTAGTTTAATGCAACACCTGTTTTGTCTATATCCTCTCTACGACATCCCTAGTTGACATATACTATATAAATTAATTTTTTTTTTACAAAATCAGATTCATTTAATTGCAAGTCATATGTTAAACCTTTAGCACACAAAGCATATTACCTCTCATGACAGTGTAAAAAGTATTCTTAATATTTGACTGTCTTTCTGGTGTTTTTCTTTAATCTCTTTAGACTGTTGTTACCAGAAGCACCTCCAAAGAAATTCCTAACCTTGGGTTCCAAGTTTCGTTATAGTGGCAGAACGCAAGCCCAAACAAGGAGAGCCAGCGCGTTGATAGACCGCCCGGCGCCTTACTTTGAACGGTCATCCAGCAAGCGTTACACCATGTCTCGCAGTCTGGATGGAGGTAGGCATCACGCACTGGCCCTTAGCAGCTACCCGAGAAACAGTATGAAACCATCATGAGCTTTCAATAAACATAGATCCTCTTGGATATTGTAAATTGAAAAGCAGTTGTTGGTCTGTGGCTGAATGGCAGATTTTTAAGTCTCCAAAAAGTGTCTTTGTCAGTCTGATGTCTGTAGATTTGTATAAAATTACATAAAAGAATGGAACTTAGGGAATGAAGAAAGTAACTTCCATAAGCTGCACCCTGAATTTAGAGAAAGATGCTCTTATTCTAACTGTAGTAGCCACATACTCTGTAAGTAATTTGAATCTTGTGCCGGCAGATCTTAGAGGATTAGCAGGTTTGTCTCAGACTATTTGTTTCATAAAACTGTAAGTTAAATTTATCTCTGCTGAAAAATTTTTATGAATAAAATGTGGACTTTATCAGCCAATTGATAATAGCTGGTAGAAAGGATGGCATTCAAATAACAGAGCAAAGGGCTCTAAGTTAAAGTCGCCTACTTAATACTCATTACTACACCAGGTGGACTGCGAGAACATTGCTGTGTAAGGGCTCTGCGCGCCAAGTCAGATAAGTAAAACAAGGAGATAATCGCTCAAGTTGCCTTTTTAGGGGATAACAATGAGTTTTTAGTAGGTTTTTGTCTTGTCTAACAGTTTTATGTTGCTGTCCAGAGTAATGTGGAAGTGTGTTTTCTGCTACGAGGCGTGCTAGCTGTAGTAATACTTAGGAACTGAACCATGGCCAGGACTCTGCCTTCTAATCCAGAACACCTGGAGAGTAGTTGTTTTATACAGGACCTTATCCTGTGCAAATAAAAAGAGTTCAAAATTTCTAGTATGCGTGTAAGATTTTAATAATAAACAGAAGCATAAATAAAAGTTACAAGTGCCTGGGACCATCTCCCTTCCCACCTTTTTTGCCACTGCTCCTCAAAGAGTCTCAGCAAATGATTTCATCTTTCCAGGCCTCAGTTTTAGTTATCTGTAAAATGGGAGTAAGGCAGCCTTCAACAGGGTTGTTGTGAAGTGTGAGTCAGATACATGTGAAAGTACTCTTGTTATAGACATAATTATCTCGATGATTATAATGATTATTATTCTTATAGGCTTTTGTGAGTTGGCCTAGGAAGTTAATTACCATTCTGTATCTTCTAAGAGTTTCTGGAATATCAAACTTAGGCCAACACTGTGGAATAAAATATTTATCAGGACTATTTTGAGTTGAATGAAGATACTGATATATCCATGTTAACATTGAAGCTTTGTCTCATTGACTCTCTTTCTCCTTTAGAAAAATCTCTGTTAACTATTTGTATATTCTGTAAGTCAGTATTTGAGGAACTTTTGTCGAAAGTCCACACCTTTTTTTCCTGAATACCATCCACTTTGTTCAGTGACATGCACCCCAGGGAACACATTTGTTGTCAGTGTTGTTTTCTTCATGACCTTTTTTGTGATAATGACTGCTGAGAAGACAGAAGACAATTGTGCAATCAATGTACTAATATCATGCTGTCTCTTCCTCCCTGCCCAAAAGTGATGTTAGTATGTGTTGTCTCTCACTCTTTGCTGTGTTGCCAGCCCTAGTATGTTTGCTGCCACTGCTGAGCTGGCTGTCACGGCTGCGTGTTGCAAGATAAACTGCTTTTTTGCAAGGTGGCATCTTACAGAGAATAGCCTAACTGGTCCATTTGGAAGCTGTGTCACATATGAGCTTTTTCATCAGTATAAAGAGATACAAAATATCTTAGTGAAGATACTTTAGTGACATAGTTTAGCTATTAAAAGGATTTCAGAGAGGATTTCATTTTAGAATCCTTTCTTTTATTATGTTTTAAAGGTCCTAAGACATAAATGCAGATTATATTTTATCTGTGATTAGCTACTGTCTATTTGAAAAGCAGTATTTATAAGTTTTAATAAATTTTACGATATCTAAAACCTAAAATAATGAGTACCAAATTTTAAAATTTAACTAAATTAAGCATTTTTTCACTAAGACGTTTTAGCTGGGATGAAAGGCTGTATCTTATATCTCTTATGTTTGCATGTTTTGCTTTGCATGAATTTCATTTGACAATATTTGTCTTGTTTTTCCCAAAATATTAGAGATGAATAAATGTATGTGCATATTATGGTACTCTCTTTAAAAGGCAATAGAAATTAAAACATTTCTTTAGTTGAACGGAATTGCCATCTGAATTTTATAATCTCTGGCTAATGGTTAATTTTCATTATCCATGGGGCTCTTATATTGTATGAGTGATAGACTTTTCAGCATTAATGATAATAATAATAAAACCAGTTCGGTGCTCCTTGCTGAATGGCACTTCCAAAGATATGTTCAAAGTCAAGTGTATGAGAGCAATTGTCTACTGCAAATACTGCTGTTAGCTGTGGAACTGGCCACCAACTGCTGGTGCTTGAGCCACCAGTGACTTGGGGTAACAGCCTCACCTCCCCCTCACACACATTCTCCCTGGAGAGTCTGGGAATGGATGAGAATTATTCTGGGATTTCAAGGCATAAGCATTTCAATAATGTTAGGACACTGGGATGGGTAATGCAGAAAGGTGGATCTATGGTCGTGCCTAGATAAAGGTGCCTGCAGTGCTCATTTCGCTTTTCAAGACAAACGTGGTATTTTGTGGTGGTACTTTTTTTTTCCCCAGTAATGGGACAATTGGTGTTTTTCATCTGTCTTCTGACTTCACTATTTCAGATTTTATTTCTTCAATTGTATTTGCTTTTAGCATCAGTGAATGAAAACCATGAAATATACATGAAGGATTCTATGTCTGCTGCAGAGGTTGGTACTGGCCAGTACGCCACAACAAAGGGCATCTCTCAGACCAACTTGATCACCACTGTGACTCCAGAGAAAAAGGCTGAGGAGGAACGGGACGAGGAAGAGGACAGACGGAAGAAGGCAGAGGAAGTCACGCCTGTCTCGGCCGTCCGGCACGAGGGAAAGGTATAACTCCCAGGCTGCCTTCCGGAGCTCGTTCCGGCTTTTAAGAATGACCACGTAGTACTGATGGAATATTCCGGGAATGTGTTCAGACTTAGGGTAGTTCATGTATCAGTACGGGTCACATTCATATGCCAGTTTTTAAATTCTTATTCCTGTTTCAACATTTTTCCTCTCAGAGATTCTTTGTGATTCTTTGAAAATTTTTATTTTAACAACTTGTATGCTATGTAAGACTTTCAACAGCTATCCTGTATGTGTATCTTAAAAAGACTTGGTGGCATATTACACGTTTCTGTTTGGGCTCATATTTCAGAACTGTTACGAAAGCTGTTTCCTTTGTTTCTGGCCCCATTCTCCTACGCAAGTATGGCATATTTTTCTAGATATGCAGTAATCACATTGCTGTTCTTCTGACTGCAGGTGCCTTGAGTGACCGTAGCCTGTGTGCACACATTGTTCCTAACTTAGTCTTATAATCTAATCAGCAAAATAGTGAGTAGCCATGTTTTGAAAAGGGATATATTAAGGCAGAAGATTGCAACAGAAGAGAAAAAGTAAATTTGGCAGCAGTTTCTTCTGGTATTTTATATTCATTAAATTTTGTGACATCATTTCACCCAAAATTAAATTTCTTTTTAAATGTTTATTTTCAGTGATCCAGCACTCAAAAGCAACTTTTCAGAAAAATAAAAATCCAGTAGATACATTGGGAGATTTAGACCTAATAGTAATGGAAAAACAAGTGGCTCCTGGAATGCACAGAGCGTAGAGTTAGAGGAAAAGGCAGAATGAAAATGCTCGTGTAACCCACAGGTTATTTAAGTTTGATTAACGAGTGCTCGTTTGCACGCTGGCTCTTCAAATATAGATCTTTGTGATAGGGAATCACCACTTCAGACTCTGTGGACATTTCAGTGTTCCTTTTGACAAGAATTTAGCAGCAACATCTTAATGGGTGGATAAACAAATAATTTTTGTAGTTACGTTACAATATTCCAAATGACCCAGTCCATCGTCTTTTTTTTTCTTTTTTAAGGATAATTTATTTGACAAACAAAAATAAGCGTAAGGTGGGATATTCAGATCACTTTTGCTGTTAAAATGTGCTTTGTTCTGAATTTTGTTTTTACACTCTTCAGTTGAGTCAAGGCAAGTTTTAAAGGGGGCAGGAAAAGAAGATAATCCACCTGAAAAGTAAATATATGGTTTTTCTACTTAGTTATTTCAACATTTCTTGAAATCACCCAGGCCAACAAGATTGCCATGGATGTATAAATGTAGTGAAGTGGCATAGAAGTAAACGATTGTTAGTTTGCACCCATAATAGGTCCAGGCATCTCACTGTCTGAGTCTGAGTCCCTGAGAATGCAGCACTTGAGCGGATGCCTTCAGGAAGGCTGCAGCTGAGATCCAGCGCTTACCTAGGTGACAGCTGGCTCTAGTGCCCAGTGCAAAGCTGTCTTTAAAAAACCACTTTAATAGGCAGCACAGAAGGTTAAACCTTCCTATTATTCTTTTCCACCTTCAAAAAGTATCATAGAATGTACTTATTTTTTAACCAACATGAAAATGTATTACTGAAAATAGTTCTTAAAAGACTGGTCCCCTGGCTTGCCTGGAGAGGAGGAGGCGTGTTTCCCGGGTGACCGGGCAGCCTCGCCTCGCTGCGGCAGGACCGTTGTCTTCACGCAGAAGGTGGCTTGTAACTTCTGCATTATTCTTAGCTGAATGAAATTTGTGCAGGTTCCTGTTTAAAATGCAGTGTTTAATGTGAGTGTGTGAGAAAAGACATGCTTGTCTCAGTAAAAAGAGATGCCTCTAATGCTGTGATATACCCAGGATATAATTTTATTGGTGCATTTTCTTTCCTTCATGCCTCAGATACAATTTTATTTGTGCATTTTCCTTCCTTCTGTTGCTATATTTACCTCTTCTCTCCAAGTGAGGATTGGATAGCCAGCATGAGGCAGGTTGGATAATTTCCGTGCTGTCAGGTCGCTAGGCAAAGACCATGTACACACACACACACACACACACACACACACACACACACACACTCAGGTCGCTAGGCAAAGACCATGTACACACACACACACACACACACACACACACACACAGAGTAATAGCAGCAGAAGTCTAATTAGCTTCAGCCTCCGTGTGACCTTGCCTTGAAACTCCCAGGCTACAGCAGCTCCTGTGCCTGCCCAGGTCCTGCCTGGGGCTGCTGTCTTTCCTTCTTCCCCTTGTCCAGTGGCCCCTCCGCTGCCTGCAGAGGAAACTGGCCTTGGTCATGGGGACCTCCAGGGCCCAGAGGGGATGGGAACTAGGCTTGTCCCATAAAACCCTGAGCTCACCGCGGGAGCACTTTTGTAGGAATGCTTGCTGTTTTCATTATATTTAGGGCTTTATCTGCTAAGAAAAATCAGAAGGCTAGGAAATTGTATCTTTCTATTATTTATGGATCATACATAACAGAAAGTAAACACCAACCATGTTACAAGAAAATACATTCTTTTTGCTAGTTATCTTGTTGAAACCACTTATTTGAGTTGAAGTTCCACTGACATCCGAGATAAAGGAGCCAAAATAGAAGAGTTTTCAAGGGAACCTCAATTCTTTGTGGGGAATTAGAGTTCCTGAAATGCTCACCATTGAATCCCCTGATTATAACTGCTTATCAGATAGGAGTGGGGCCAGAAACGTACCTGTTTTGGATGTAATTGACTAACCAAAGAAAGGAGTAATGCTAGAGATTTTTCTTCTAATAATCAAAATTTGGAATTTTGAATTTCATTTAACCCAGCTGAACTGTAGTAACAGCTCTGTTACCTGGAGATTGGGAGAAGGTTATTGAAAGTCTTGATTTTAAGTTATCAGAGATTTATGTTTGGTCTCAAAACCCTAAAACTTTCTGGAGTTCTTGGTCTAAAACAAAATTTTTTGATCATGTGTAACAATTAGACTTTGGGATTGCCCGTAAATACCTTCTGTTCTGACTTTAAAAAAAAAAAAAAAAAACCCGCCTTGTGTTTGATGGTCTACTGGGAGAACTGCAGCCATTCGTGGCAACATTGGCATGCAGCTGGGATACTTTAAAATTCATGAGCAACCCTAGTGCTAAAATTCTTGTTTTACAATTTTATACTGATTCCCGTAAGAAAATTAACTAATCGCAGTTTTCTTTTTGTCCTTTTGCACCTCTGTTGCTGCTTTCTGTCTCTCTCTGTCTCTTTCACATCAGTCACCTGGGCTTGGCACTGACTCATGTCCCTTGTCACCCCCATCAGCCCATTGTGCCCCTGCCTCTTCCACAGAGCTGCGTAGGAGGTGTAAGGAGAACGAGTGCAAACCGCCAGGCTGTGAGCCGTCCAAAGCTGAGCTCGCGCACGGAGAGCCCTCCCTGGACTCTGACGGCCCAGGGAAGCCTTACCTAGGGGAGCAAGATGTGGCTTTCAGCTACAGACAGCAAACTGGCAAGGGGACCACCCTGTTCTCCTTCTCCTTGCAGCTCCCTGAGTCCTTCCCCTCCCTCCTAGATGATGACGGGTACCTCTCTTTCCCCAGCCTTTCTGAAACCAGCCTCCTGCCCCGGAGCTTGCAGCATTACCTGCCGATCCGCTCACCCTCCCTCGTGCCCTGTTTCCTCTTCATCTTTTTCTTTCTGCTGTCTGCCTCCTTCTCAGTGCCATACGCTCTCACTCTCTCCTTCCCTCTGGCTCTGTGCCTCTGCTACCTGGAGCCCAAGGCGGCCTCCTTGAGCGCCTCCCTAGACAATGACCCGAGTGACAGTTCAGAGGAAGAGGTGTGTACCTCGGCATAGAACACGCTTCCCCTTCGTGTTCCGTGCTTCGGTCCGAAACAGTGTTAGCCGGCTGCCGCGAGAGTGGTCCTCCTTTCAGAGCCTCATTTATTGTCTGTGCCGATATGTTGAGGTTTTTGTGTGTTGGGGAGTCCAACCCGGGCCCCAGGGTTAGGCACAACACCATGTGGATGTAGCAGTCTGAGCCCAATCTGGAATCGTTCTGCTACCCACTGAGTTCTATGTGGGGTAAAGGACTCAGCCAGAAGTCAATTTGAAAGAACCCATTAGCTATGCAAAAGATCAGTGCTAAGTTAAAGGTCCTGATCAGTTGTCATTTAATAAAGTCAGTCACGCATAAGGCAGATCAGTAGTTGTCAACTTAAACGACATTGAAGGGGAGAGGGCGAGAGACCCCCAGCACAGGGGAAGCACCATCACCATCTCAGTAGCTTTCCAAAGTTACAAATGCATCTCCCCGCTGGAGATTCTGAAACACGCCCCCTTCGCCATTGACGTTGCCAGGCGGTCATTGTGACTCACAGAGCTCGGTGGGTCAGATCCCACAATATGCTGGAACAGAAGAACTTCTAGAGCAGTTTAAAACACCCGCATGACGTCAGTCATTGGAGGGCCAAAAGGAACTGCGCACAGTGCAGCAGTGTTCAGAACAATTAGGAAAAGACTAAATTAAGGTTTCTCCACGTTACAAAAATGGGCTGCAGTCTCATCAGCGTTAGCAATGCCAGTGCAGATATCAGATGCAGTGATTCTTCCAATGCCGGCATGAGAAAAAAAAATCTCCCCATTTTCACTGCGTGGTAAGGTCAGGAAAGTTGGCTAGGCCTGTGTGGCTGTCAGCCAGGCATGGATATAGTGGCAGCGAGATCCCAGGCCGTCAGCCTCTGTCCTTGCAGACACACTACCACTAGTCGGGCTCCCGTCCCTCACCTGAGCAATTGTGAGCTGATGTGGGAGCGGTAGTTTTTCCTCTTAATTGCTCTCCTTCCCAACCACGCCACCGCCCCGTGGACGGCCCAGCAGGTTTCCCTTTCTCCAGGCTTCAAGTAGAGCACAGGCAGAAAGAACAGAAGCCGCCACCAGCGGCGCCTGCTGTCATGCACACTCCTGCGCACACCCCTCCCCAGGCTCCCTCCGGCTCTCCGTTCCCACAGAACACGGGCTGTTGTAGCAGGAGACAAGCCAGATACTCCTAGCGTTTAAAAAAAAAAATTCAGAGTCAAGGCAACACTAAAAAAGGAGAGAAAGTCTATTCAGTTTTGTGCTCAGCTAGAAAGTCATAATTTGAGCTGCACCTGTGAGTGTATAGAATTGCGAGAGTAAGTACCTATGTTTAGTGGTATTGTGACCATTTCTTTGCAGCAGAAGGAAAAAAAAATATGATCTCACAGGTGTTTTAAATAAAAGTCTAGGCTTTTCAATTGACACAGCCTAAGAGTTCTTTTCCAGGTTCTCAGGTATGATGATTAGCCCCAACTGATAGACATATATATAGATATCTGTAAATAACTATTTTCATACATGGAAAATATTTTGAGAACTACTATAAATCCTGAGTTTTAAAATCCCTATTTCTCACAGTGCCAATATTATCAGTGTAGGGCTAGAACACTACAGTTAAGAACACAATATTATCTACAATGACTGTTTATTGTATTAGCTGATTTCTCACATGGAGCTGTATTTTCCCTTAGCAGTAGAGTTAGCCATCAAGCTAACATGAAGCAGAAAAGATTGCTGCGTTTTGCTTTCCTAAATTCTAAATAACCGTTTGAACTTTTATATAGCAAACCACACAGATCTTGTGCCTAATCCAGGGTATACATCTTGTTGTAATCAGTGCATGAGAATTAATGTTAAACTTGGGCATGTCTGCATTACATTGGCAAAACAAATCACAGCAGTTAATTGTTACAAGCTAGTGAACGCGTGACCAGAGTTTCCCAGTCATGACTGTCCTCGTTACCGCAAACCTCTGAGACCGTGAGTTAGCTGTCACCACTGCAGTCTTCTTCACCTTCCTCCGCAGCCTTAGTTAGCCGATTACAGCTCTCCTGCCGCTAGACGTTGTATCTGGCCATCTGTGCAATGTTGTTTCTTAACCCTACGTGTTAAGAGCTGTGCGTTCCAGTTCAGACTGAGCTAGGGAACTCATATTTAGGTCATTCATTTTAAAAAAAAACAATGCCGTTTACTTACATGGCGTGTTTAATTCTCTAGGTCTCAAGCACGTTGGCAGCTATACTGGGTGACTTCTTAGTATACAAGTCAGCTCTGTCACTTTGATTTTGCAAAATCACAAATGACCATAATTCTTTTTAAACATTGTGTCATCACTGCTTAAATGCCTTTTTTTACATGTTATAGTGGCTTAATAGTTCTAGCCTTTCTCAAGAGTTAAACCCAGTATAAAAAGGCTTAGTTATTTCAAATGATAAAGCTGTTGGCCAGTCGTCTTTTTCCTTTTGTACTTTCAGAATGGTCAGATAAGAAGGGGCAGAATATCAAATCATCTATCAAGAAACATAAGATGAATGTAGCTCCCCATACTATAAAATGTTGACTGTCTCTGAATTTCTGAGTAGTTTTTTAATGATACAAAGAAAAAGGAGATGGATTTAAATTTGGAAGAAAAACTAATTAGTCAACTGATTTATAACATTTTAAATTATGTCAACATAGTATTATTATATGATAGTTTATGTTGTGCTGCATATTTGCAGTTTTTTGTAGTCATAGTACATTGTATAAATAACAGTTGCTATAAAAGCTGCTTTGTTCAGCCTTTATTACTTCATCTATTGACTATCGATCAGGCACTGTGCTGTTGACTGACTAAATGCTAAGCAGGAATTTGAGAGAGTGTAGAACAGACTAAGCTATTTGTGTATGGCTAGGAAAAATAGTAGTCCTAATTATGTCATATTAATATTAATATATTACAATTATAGGCGTTTTTAGGTCTGTGTGTGTCAGGCATTACAACATCCATTACCCAATACGGTTAGGGCTGTTATTTTCCCCATTTTACAGTGAGGAAGCTGGGAGTAAAATAGGAAAAATACTCGGTATCACAGGTTTGAACCACAGTGATCTGAGTTCCTGTCAGTCTGACATCAAACCCCTCTCACTCTTAACTGTGTACTCTAATGGTGGGATGCTTGAAAGTTAATTGAGTGAATCTTAAAACCATAGGAGAAATAATCTATAAGGGAGAAGTATGTTCAAGAACTTTAGAAGTGTTTGACATAACTAATTAGGACACTAAGCACAGGTCATTCTTACTTTTCCATGAAGGCCTAAGATCTTGGAGTTATTCTATACATTTGAACAAACAGCCAGTCTCTCTTTAATTCAAACTGGCCTTTCCCGGCTGTCAGTTGGTGAAGCCATGCTAATACCATAGCAGCAATCACTCTTACAGGAAAACTGATAACCACCCCACCCCCAGTTGTTAACTGAACTGGTCAGGTCATGAAAATGTGTCAGCACGCTTTCTTTACCAACCTACTGAAAATCACGTTGGGCTTGGTGGCCAGCTTGCCAGAATGGTGTCCTTGGGCACAGGTGCCGAGAGTGCATCCCGACTCCTTTTCTTTCAGGAATATTAAGATGAAACTTGAGGAGAGGGCCAAGCAATCAGCATTGCCAGTTATGTCAATAGAAACAACACTGTCCCTGTCATCCCTTCTTGACATTTCTTATTCTTTAGAATAAGAGATTATTTTAAGAAGCAGATTCATAATCTTAGACCACCAGTTCTGATTTTTGTTTTCAAAATATTAATTACAAATCTTTCATCAAGGGAATTTTATTAATTATGAGTTGGTGTTTGTGGAGGGGAAGTCAGTAATATTACATCAGGGCATTTAGACATCCATGGCTCAAGAAAAAATAGTTTTTGTTTTAAATCATAAACCCCTATGAAACAGATTAAAAACCAGTCCTGAAATGACTATTCTCATTCTCCCTTAAAAACCTGTAGGCTCTGTCAAATGCTGTGCTTTGTTTTATTTGTTTCCAAGTAGATGTCTCTCTCTCTTTCTCTATTTTTTAAAATTATTCTTATTATTATTTGCTTCATTTGAATGGTATTTTGGAATAAGATGTTTAAATACATACTTAGACATACCTCATTATATTGGAGGGTGGGGCAAAATAAACACAGCATATAGGCTTAAAAATATCTAGTTAGCAATGCTACTTGAAAATTGAGTTACATTTTTCTTATATAAAACATATGCCCATGAGTCACTGGCATGCACCTTTTGTAATTAATAGGTAATGTAGACAGCCTTATGGCCATAAATGGATATAAATTACCAAAATGGTATAAATGAGGGGCTGAAAGTCCAGTGACTGTTACAGTAGCTTTTAATATAAATTTACGTTTTGTTTACCTTTTTAATGTGATGTATTACTGGAATAAACTATATAAACATTAATTTTATTTGCATTAAACACTTTTAGGAGACCTCGTTCTGGGTTTTAGTTAAAAGGCAGTGGGTGGGGATGACAAATTGGTTTTCCGAAGACGTAGAACCAGACAGGGCAGTGCAGCTCCTGCAGGCTGGGCGCCTCGGGTCTTCCTCTGAGTGGGCTCTGCCGGCGACACCCAGCTCTGGCCCCTCTTTTTGCTTTCGCTTGAACCCGCATTCTCGTGGGATGGTAGCATGATACAGATCACAGAGGAGGAAAATGAACTGTCTGACCTATGCCAGACCCTGTTTGACCAGATGGTTTATTTTCTATCCCTGCCTTGCTCTTGGAACCCGATCACTTCTGTGGTCCACAGACTGACAGTGAGCGCACGGACACCGCGGCCGATGGGGAGACCACCGCCACCGAGGTTGGTGTCACGACTGAGGGTGGCTGGTGGCTGCCTAACCAAAATGCCTTGTGGGGTGACTCAGCATTTAAGAACTCTGCATACCAGCTTTTGGAGAGGAGATCAGTTCTGACTGTAATAGCAGGAGTTATATATGTATTTTGCTGCCTATAGGCAAGTGGTTCTCAAACTCTGGCCTGCATCAGCATCACCTGGAGGGTCCCAGCCTCGTATTTCTCATTTAGAAGAGCCCGAGTGGGACTTGAGTATTTATATTTCAACAAATTCCCAGGCGATGACTCTGTTAATCTTAGGATCACGTTTTGAGAACCACTTGCCTAAACCCATAATATGTTTATTAAAAAAAATTCTCCTATCGCAAATGAGAAGCTAGGTATGAATGATAGCCATGTTGAGAAGGAAGACGGATCACAATTAATTTAATTAGCTTATTGGCTGGATACAGATATATTTTTAAATCCCAAATGGTGAAATAATTCTTGTTAAAATAATACTTAATTCATTTTTGTATCCTTTGGCTGTAGCCTAGGTCACTCATAAGAAATGAATTCTCTAAGGAAAAGAAAATTAGCACCTGATTTAAAAATATGTGACACATTGAACAGTAATAGGAGAGAGACTGTCATTTCTCCTTTATTCTTTAGGGTACATTAAACATGCATATGTCTCTGTGAGTGTGCGTGTGTGTTTGTGTGTTGGTCTTACGCTGTTTTTGAAATCTGTTCTATCGGTAACTAATTAAAATTTCTATAAAAACAGTATTTACCTATATCATGAAAGTCAAGATATTTATATCCTGAAGTGCTAGAAGAATTTAGTTTTTACTATATTAATAATGTTTACTTTAGGTTATATGTTGTTTTTTACATTTTCCAATCATAATACTTTCTAGTTGGCCATTTGGAAAGAATGAAAAATGTTGTAAGTGGTATCTGTACATCACTTAATTGAAAATATCTTCAGAAAAAAAGGTTTCATGATGGCATTTTATTAAGTTTCTTTCTTTACAAATGCCACAGTTCAATTTAAAGCTTGAAAATCATAGTTTTTTTAAGTTAAAGATATTATTGTAAAACAATTATCCAGATTCTTTTAACAGTCATACATAAATCTATCATAAGTTAATAATTTTCTGTGCCAAATATGACAAAACAACACCTTGATTTTGTAAGAGTTACATGTAGCCACACGGTAATACATTCAATAAATTTCATTGGAATCCCAGTATTTGCTATAAATGAAAAAAAATTTAATAATAATTCTTTAAATTTCTCTGGTAGTCTTAAAATGTGTTATATGATCATTTAAGCATGTGGGCGATTCCGTATACCATAGGTAGATGGTGACGCTTGAAAATAAAATGGGGAGCTGTGAACCTGCCACGCACTAAAGAATTAGCGTGTCACCAGCACTGTGTTCGAGTTCGCCGTGTGCCCTGTGACACTGTTTGAACACTTGTCCTTCTCGTTAGGTGGCAGCACAGGACATGCACAGTGTACAGCCTTGTCCCCCCTGGCAGATAAGAAAAGCGAGACACCAGCAGACGAAATGAGTTGCTTAAGGCCGTTTGCCTGAGGTGACCCTTTTCTCACCTACAGTTTCACTCTGGGTCTCCTCTTACAGCACAGGGGCATAAGGCCCAGGCCCCGAGTCCAAGAGCTGCAGTGAGAAACACAGCTTTGCTACCGCGTGCACATGGGGATTGACCTACCTGCCAGTTACCGATACTCAGATACCAATCCCAAGGACTAAAAATAAAGATAACGAAGTGGCTTTGGGATAAACATTTTTAAAATCTCAGAAATTGTCCCGTCTACATTTTAAAGAAATGATGGTGGTATTCATAGTAGTTAATTTCTTTTTTCTTTTTTTGAACTTCCTTAATTACCCCATATTAATCTTCTCCCTTCCCAAATTTCTAAGTATGTAGGCTCAAGAAAAATCAAGGTTCCAAGAAATTTTAAAATGTGGGAACCTCTGTGTTAAATTCTTCGAGCCTGGCTTCTCTCATCTAGAAACTGGGGATCATAATAGCGAACCTCGTAGGTTAGGATTCATACACTGCAAGGGCTGTCATTATCAGAGCCATTCTTATGAATTTTAATTTTAATCTGGCTCCCCACACTTCCTGAACCATGTCTAATGTTCATTGTGGACAACCTTCCAAGCCCTTGCTGTCACCTCCCCAACCACATGGATCTGCTCGTCACAATGCCAAAGACCCCCTGGGCAAGGACTCTTTTCCTCCTGTGTTCCTATTTCTTGTTAAGCTTTATAAGTTGTGTGTGAGAATGTTGTGGTTTGTGTATAAGAAGGAAATGGCATCCACATGCAGGAGCACACTGGTGCCCACATTTAGCACGTTTACGTAGACCATGGTTCTTCAATCTTAGAGTAAATTGCATGGTAAGACTTTATTTCCCACTCTTTCTTGATGCTGACAGTCGGACCAGGAGGAAGATGCAGAGCTCAAGGCACAGGTAGAAAATCAAAAACAAAACAAAAGCAAAACCAGTGTGTGATAAGTCATTGTTTGTCTACAGCGTTCAATCTTTCAGCATGCTCTGTAGCTGGTTACTGTGTTACTGGTGCAGTGTGTAGGTTGGCATTTGTTCCCTTGACTACTATGTCCCTTACTTTTCCCTTTCTTCTCCACTTTTTTCAGAATAGTCTGATTAAGCGAATAAAGGGTGAAAATGTGTATGTCAAACATAGTAATCTTATGTTAGAGGTTGGTATTGGTATATACCAGTGCATGTTTGTGTGTGTTGTTTTCTTTTCGTGGAATACGTGTGGGCTCATACCATGATGCATGCACTGTGTGCTCACCTGTCAATAAGTGGGGTGACTTCTCAGCTTCTTCTGATTTTTTATTCTCTCCTACATATAGATCCCTTTTCCTGTGTGTGTATTTATTTTAATTCTCTCTGGTTACATGTGAATTACACTCTTTACAGTTTACCTTCTAAAATTTTTTTGGCATTTATGCTTGTGTGAACTAGATTTTTTTCCCCCTTTCTTTTCCATGGAAAATCACATTTTCACCAGAGTGTTTGTGGTAGTGCCATGAAACCTGATCAAAATTCTGTTTTATTTTGACTACTAATAAGATTGACATTATGTTAAAAAAATAAAAGAGCTGAAAGGAATACAAATGTAAAACATTGACTGTTGGATTTTTTATGTTCTGGGTATAGGAACTAGAAAAAACTCAAGATGACCTCATGAAACATCAAACCAACATTAGTGAGCTGAAAAGAACCTTCTTAGAAACTTCAACAGACACTGCCATCACGAATGAATGGGAAAAGAGGCTTTCTACCTCCCCAGTGCGGCTGGCTGCCAGGCAGGAGGAGGCACCCATGATCGAGCCACTGGTACCTGAAGAGGTCAGTAGACAGGCTTTTAGCTGGACATGCGTTCTGTTCACTAGCTTCGCTTCTCCGCAGGGCGTGGAACTGGGACAAGGATTTGGCATGCTTCTGAGTAGCAGATCTCTCCTCTTGTTTATGTACAACCTGAACTGAGATGCTCAGTCCTCCGCAGGAAAGCTGCAGAGTGAAAAGACTGAGTGGCCAAGGAGTGAGTAATGGCGTCAGACGGGCCTTAGAGTGACCAGGGAGCCACAGCCACAACAGTGCAAATCAGCTAATTCTGCCCGTCGACCCAGATTTTATAGCTAGGAGAAACTGAGGTACTGTCTTCATGAAGTGACACTTTTTCTGAATATACTTTCTCCTTCTGCATTGAGAAATGCCCTGAAAACTCATGTATATTTCTCATCAATTGCAAGATGAGGCCCTGTTGTGATTATCTGATGTTTGACTAAATGGAGATCTGAAGTTGATAGTATTTCAGGAAAGTTTTACTCTGAGATACTACACCAGGCTTTTATTGGTATAATGAGTATTTTATTATATTTTTATTTATAACATTATTTTAGCTGATTTATAATCAGTTTTTAACTGATTTTATATGGGGAAAGTAGTGGCCAGAGTTTCTTTTTAAGTATGACCCTTTCATATGGTAAAGCTCTCTTTAAATGTACAGCCAGAGAACGTGAGTATTCAGCTGGTGTTACTGCAGGGCTCCCATTGTGTGGGACCCACAAATTGCTATAGTGCTAATTTTACTGTCTACTGTTAAGACATCAGGTTGCTTTATCTCTGTTTCAAAAGAAGTAATTTTTGAAAACTGCATCTTTTCAGCATTGTATTGATTAACTTCCTTTTTTATGGAGACCCCTTTGTTGTAAGATATTTGTCCAAGAAACTAAGACAGAAGAGAAAATTAAAACATAGGCTTTTGTGGGAGAAAAATCCTTTAAACAGTGGTCTGTATTCAGTGCCTCAGTCCTTGCATTAAAAGTAAGAATTGAATTGCACTCATTGTTGGTAATTTTCTAAACCTCCTTAGAAAGCTATTTATGAAAAGTGACCAAGATCTCACCATCACCAGGTTTATGACAGTTCCAATCCCAGCTAAAAAGAGAAGCGGTACATACCTATATATATCCAT
This sequence comes from Indri indri, assembly GCA_004363605.1. Classification (NCBI taxonomy): domain Eukaryota; kingdom Metazoa; phylum Chordata; class Mammalia; order Primates; family Indriidae; genus Indri; species Indri indri. The sequence continues at coordinate 51,576 of RJWJ010000286.1, forward strand.
TTCAGTTACTTTGAAAGGACCTTTTATACAGAATAAATGAAAAGTACAAATACCAAAGTATTCCTGTACCATTAAATACCAGTTCCATCCAAATTACCGAGTTTCAAGAGACAGATTTCACATTCAGATTGATTTAAATAGTAGTCCTTGCTTTATTAGGAATACCACTTATCAGTTACGCTTTCATAAATTCTATTGTATTTGGTCAAGTTTGGCTTATCCTGTTTCTGCCATCTCTTTTGGAAATAATGTGCTGGCTCTGAAGATATCAGATACTGGATTAAGTCACAAAAGCTCAAAATAAATAGCCACCAAAAACAAAATAAAAAAAGTCAGGCCTCTCTTCCCATGCTGTTATTTAAGAAAATGGTAGGCGGCAGCCACTTTGAATGAAAGGCTAGGTAATAGCTTAGAGAAGTTAAAGGTGTGCTAATAAACAAGGGGACTTACAAGGCTAGGCTTTAGACTAGTGAAATAATTCTGTTTACTTCTATTAAATCCTGAATCTTAGAGAATGACCTTTAATGAACTCCAAGAACATTAATAATTTAAGGAGGTGGTATATTGAATTACTGAACTTTCCTTGCATGTTAATGCCTTTTCTGTGTTAGTACAGAAAATCTGGAAAAGACCAAGAAAGGATTTTTTCAACACGATTAACGGATAGAAACATATCCTCTGCAGAAGAGCAAAGCAGTTTGGTTATTGAGAGTGGAGGAGACCAAAGGCTGCTTGTTATCTGCTTCCCAGTGTCTGCAGAGTTGTGCAGTCCTGCAGAGCTCCGTCGCCACCATGAACAGGGGACATGGCAGACGGAGCTTGACTAGATATAAAGAGAAACTTCTTAGAAACAGGCAGATTATCCCTGGTTATCAGAGATGCTCTGGAAAGCAGCTCTAAGGAGCTTCAAGTCCCAGAGGAGCGAGATCTCTTCAGGTAGTTAGGGCGCCAGGCTCCCCTCGGCAGCAGGGCTGGGCAGAGTGGCCTCCCCACTCCCTTCTGCTCTTCTCCAGGACTCACGGGCATCGATGACGTCCAAGCTTCTACTCCAGTTGAGGGCCCTGTAAGACAGTCTTAAGAATTAAGAACAAACGAGAAGGTTCTTGTGCTCCGTATTGCCAATTTCTATATTAAAATTATGGCATCTGTTATTACATGAAAAGCACAAAAGATAATTTTATCCACCCAGCTAGGTACATGCAAAGCATATTGGTTGACAAACATATAACCAAAAGACTTGTATTTTTTAAAAGTAAATTGCTAATTTGATATCACCCTATTTTTTAATACAGCCCACTTTAAATTAATTAAATAGTAATCAACCAGTTTAGAAAGAAGTTCAGTTATTTCTAAATGTAAATATTTAACTTTGTTAATTGACATCTCAAATAAAGTAATATTATTTGTGTCAGAATCAGGAAGAAACTTAGATTTAGTGACACCAAATTTATGACCCCAACCTTAGTTGGTTTTGATTTTGTAGTTTTTTTTTTTTAAGTCTCAGTGATAAAACGGTATTTTGAAAAAGAAAACAATCTAATGATCTCTGATTTTTAATGTGACCATCTTTTTTCTTTCTTTATTTTTTCTATAGTAGTTGAATTGTTATTATAACAGTAATTGTTATTTCTATAAAATGCTACCAATTTATGAATAATTAGAAGAAAATTAGAGTTAGAATTATATATAATGAGCTAATAATGATGATTATATTCTGAGATTTTTATGTGTGTTTTCTATACAAAATGGAAATTTGATTGCCAGTGGTTTTAAGTTTCAGATATTTGAGTTAATAGAAGACAAGTAGCAAGGATGCCCCAAAGCAGCAGGTAATATGTAATCCTCATTGACTTTAGAAAACAGACAAACCCGCATACAGGGCCCACCACACAGAGGAAAGGTAGGCCTATGATACGTACAGGCTTCCAGATACGTCCTCTGTCCACAAACATTTCCTGTGGCAGCCTTTTATCATGCACCTAAGCCTTGTCCATGTTAGAGGTGTTTTCCTTCGTGAGTTATTTGAATACCAAAGGTTTCCAAATCTCAGTCAAAAAGCAATACCTACTAGTACTTACACTGTGCCAATATTGTCCTCTCTTTTACATGAGCGGTAGTTTACAGGCGTATTCATTGTGTAATAATTCATTGAGGTAGACAATTAGTATGGTCAATTCTCATTATATGCAAATTCTGCATTTGCAAATTTGCCTATTTCCTAACATTTATTTGTAGAAACCCTTAATCACTCAAGAGTGAATGACACTGTCGTGAATTTTGCTTGCCAGTCATAGGATTTCCTAAATATGGTATAGAGATGAAACTAAATGAAATGGTTGGGGTATACATCCAACTCTATTGTAAACCCTAATAAAAGTATTTTTTAGGTTATCACTTTTCCTTTATCAGTACCAGTTCACTTCTCTACTAGCTGAACTAACTGGGTTGGGAGGTTAACCATATATAGAATTTAATTCTGAAATCTGTCCCCTTATGTTACCTGTCTGTGTCTGTTATTGGACATATGCAATGCCAAATGTAAACAGGGTTGACATTTTCAATTATAAGACATAGACATTTTTTAAATTAGTTGGTTTCAGACCACAGCATATGCTGAAACCACCGTTCTTCTGGGGCTTTTGTTAAGCTTTTTATCTAAGGAATAATATTTAGTTCGGTGATTATAATTAGAGGATTGGCAGTATTTATTCTGAAAAGTACTATAATTTTGACCTTTCCTTCCTCTTCTCATTTATGTTTGAAAAAAAGAGGCTATGATTGAAAGTAAAACAAAAATCCACATTTAATGATTACAGGCCAGGAGCGGTGGCTCACGCATGTAATCCTAGCACTCTGGGAGACTGAGGCAGGAGGATTGCTTGAGCTCAGGAGTTTGAGACCAGCCTGAGCAAGAGCGAGACCTCATCTCTACTAAAAATAGAAAGAAATTAGCCAAACAACTAAAAATAGAAAAAATTAGCCGGGCATGGTGGTGCGTGCCTGTAGTCCCCGCTACTGGGGAGGCTGAGGCAGGAGGATCGCTTGAGCCCAGGAGTTGGAGGTTGCTGTGAGCTAGGCTGATGCCACGGCACTCTAGCCCAGGCAAGAAAGTGAGACTCTGTCTCAAAAAAAAAAAAAGAAAAAAGCTATTCCACATGGTACGTTTTACCATTTCCAATACTGTCCTCCAAAATGCAGCAGAACAGGGATTTCTTTTCCTCCTTTGAAAATGGCTTATTTGTGTCTTATTAGACAGGGTCGTATGAGAATGAGAATGATACTATTAAAATCTGTGAGTAGGTCCTGCAGGAGAATGTTCCAGATGTTCCCTACAGTATCTTACAGGCAAATGATTAAATGTAGTACTGATAGATTTGTGGACAAATCGGAATTTTAAGTAGTTCTCACAAAATTATGTTGTGCACAACGATAAGATTTATTTAAAGAGTTCCATTCTTCTAGAAACTTTCAAGTTTCCATGATTATTTTTTAGATTAGTTAATCTTCTACAATATCCTTTGTGTCCCTGTGTGGAGCTATACGCTTTGCAGAGCTAGGCTTGGTAGCCAAGGTATCGCCACCAGAATTGTGACTATTTAATACCAAAGAAAGGAATAAAAAGTAGTTAAAAAGTAAAAAAACTAGTTCCTAAATGAAATACTGCCTTTAATATTTCTTAATTGTACGTGTTAAAGAATAATATGATTTGATACACTTAATTTTTCACTAAGATATTTTGAAACTGACTTTTAAAAATTATTTACCGCGTTATAAAACTTCAAGAAAGCTATAACCTTGAGTATTCTTTGTTTATTTGTGGGACAATAAAGAAATCAATCTAAGTATAACTGGGTTTATTCAAATAAGTGGCTAATGCAGTGACCTTATGTTGTTTCATTACTCTGTAACAGGCAGCACATGAATGGTGAATATAATCAAATACGTGACAGAAATAGAAATCAGGATTTAAACCTAACTTAAATTTTTAAAAATTTCGTAACATTTTCTTGTAATACTCACTTTTTAATAGGGACATAAACACTGTTCAAATGCTGAGAAGCCCTTTATATTGTTCTTACATGTTCTGTGTTTATAGAAATGAAAAATGCTTTGAGTCATATAAACACCAGAGTTTCCGAAGATAATCTATTACTCTTTGGAAATAATTATTAAATTTTGAGGTGGTTTCAGACCGTTTTTCAAATTAATAAACAATAATTTAGTTCAGGAAAAAAATGAATGAATATTATGAGTGCGTGTATATATATATATATATATATATATATATATATATATATGTAGTACAATGAAAGAACTCTCTTCCTAACTTGCCTTTTTGGAAACTGTCTGCTTCCTCTTCTCCAACCCAACCCCCTTTATTTAAACAGACCAAAGAAGAAAGAGAGATTTCTGAAAAAGTTATATTTTTGCAGCAAGGAAGCTCTCCATTCCTTGAGTCTCAGGTAAAGAACACACATAAAGGATCTTCCAAAAACAATTGCTCTTCAGAATTCAGTGTCATCGAAATGTCCTTCGTTTTTATTTTCCTTTTTAAATTTCTCTTGTTTGATACTGAGGTGGGTATATAATTTTGACTTAGAGTCTAGGGAAGGGAAAATGGAATTTTCTTAATATTTCATTAACCAGTTATGCGTCATTTCTCTGTGGCTTCTACTCAGAGGTGATTTTATCTATATGATGTCATTGAAGCTTTATGATTGTGCTTTCTCACAGTAATCTTACTGAAACTTTCTACTGCCTGTTTTTACTCAGAGTGGTGCTGATTTAGATGATATTGATTGATTTTGAAAGTTCTGAACTTTTATTGGTTTTCCCACTAGCCGAGTGTGATAAAGAAAATGCAGGAAGGCGACTCTGCTGACGCTATGGTTACTTCTCGTCAAATAATTTTCCAGAAAACTGTCCCATCGACCCTAGAGGTTAATTTTCAATTTATTTCATTTAATCCAACACCAGCATGTAGATAATCTGAAACCATTTTCCTTCAGGAACACATATTTCTAGATTCACGTTTTCTGGCTATGATAAATACAAAAGTTGAAAATATCCTAGTTTAAAATGTTAACTAAGGGGCTCACTGCTGCTGGTTTGCTGTCTCTTCCCTCTGTAACCTATCAGGCTAGTCGTTCAGCTGGTCACATCCTGTTGGGCCTCTCCAAATGCAGAGGTTTCTTAACTTGCGTTTTTTCTGCCTCATTGGAACTAACACTAAGGAAGGTGGGCAAGAAATGACTGCAACAGTGAACTTTACTTGTAAATAAGGTCGGAACTCCGTACAGATCACTATGGCCTGTGCGTAAGAGGCTCCCACCATGTCCTGTCAGTGGGAAATGTCTCATTACAGTGACCTGGACACAGGCACACTCAATATTTATCGGATAGTAAGTGCCACAGTGGATTCATTTCCCTGTATAAGGAAGTACAATTTATAAATATGGAAAATGGTATTTACAGAAATTTGTAGAATGTTGGCAAGTTCTTTGTGAGAACAACAGTATAAGAAGTAGTATATTTAATGTAGAAAACTGTCCTTTTGTGTCCACACACGTGAATCCAAGTAACTTGTACTTCAGTAACGTCATTTGAACTTGAAATATAAAATGATTAGAACTTTATCTTAAGATCAGATATATTTCTTGCAAAATTTACCATCAAAGTGTGTTCCTATTTAAAGAAATCTGAAATTGCAGCTATACCTACCTGCAGGATGTATTCCGAGTTGAAGGTTATAGTTCATAAGTTTCAGAGAAGAGATTGCAGTCATAATTATTAGATAGTAACACCAGCCCTTTGCAGTCCCATCACAGACCTGTGTGTAGCTCTTGCCCTGATTTTCTTAAAAGATTCTTATTTTAGAAATGAGATACCATCAGAATTTCTAATTTAGCTTTTATATTTCAAATATAGGGCACAGAGGATTGGGTTATTGTAGACAAAATACCTGCTGAGGTAGTTGATGGTGATTCGAAAAAGATTGTGACTTACAAGGTGGTGACAGTGAGCAGTAGAACTGGCGACCTCCCTGCCGACCTGTTAAAATCTGGCGCTATTACAATGGATGGCTTCGATGACTTGGCGCGAGACATGCAACTGAAAGAAGATAGCAAGCAGAAAATATACACTCTGGGAAAATCCTACGACACTGTCTCCGGAAGAATTGTCACTATGACTGGGAAAGCTAAAGATGGGGAGAGAGTGGTGTCACCCTCCACTCTGGAAGCTCTTCAGAAAATGGAGAAAGGAATACCAGAGTCAGTGAAGATTGCTCCTGTTCTGGCAGAATACGAGGTCCTGGAAGCCCTTGCAGATGAGAAATCCAAGAGAGGGCCTGAGGTCCAGACCCCAAAGAGGAAATTGTCAGAATCCCTGGCACCCATCAAAGAAGCCGAGTCTCGACGGCAGAGTCCTGAAGATGATGACCTCAAGAAGGCTCCCGCGCTGGGGACGGATGTGGCTGTCCACCCTGGCCCAGAAAGTGGACGGTTTGGTAAAAAGGAGCAAGTGCCGGAGAGTGAGGTCTTAAAAGTGGGACTCTTCGGGCCCCGAAGGAAGAGCCTGTCCGAATGGAGATATTCCCAGGAACCGGCCTTTACCGTCGCTACTGCACATTACGTCACTGAGTCGTCCACGTCCCGAGTAGCGGTAACCAGTGGCGCTCATTCAGGCCACAGTTTACGATGCCAGCATGACGGTCCTTGAGGCAGTGCCCTTCCACCCCAAACCCTTCCGTTTCTCTTGCTGCTTGGCTTTATGTTCAGAGCCAGCCAACCTAGCTTTTCGATTTTTTTCATGGTTAAATCAGTACTGCAGCGCGAAGTCAGCATTCAAATACTCTCCATTTTATTTCCAGCTCCCCACCCGCAAGGTGTGGTAGTGCTGCTGTGGCTTGCAATGAAGGAAAACCTGATCTGCTTGAATCGGCACCACCCTGATAACTCTCTGCTTTACCAAACGAGAGCGCCTGGTCACCCCAGTTTGCTATTTTATTTCCCATTCTTTTCTGTTTCCAAACTCCATATCTGAGGTTCCTTCATTCCTCCTCCCTTCTTCCTCTGCCTACAGTTGTCTAACAAGCTGTGAATGTGTACGTGCCTGAGTTCGTCTCTCTCTCGTGCTTGACTCTGCCTTTCTTTGTTCTCTCAGACTAAGCAGTCTTCTGGCGAAAAACTCATGGATGGCTCTGAAATCTTCAGTTTATTAGAGTCTGCGCGAAAACCAACAGAATTCATAGGAGGGGTTGCTTCTACTTCTCAGAGCTGGGTTCAGGTGGTCATTCGCTTCTGTCCTTGATGTTTCTGAATGCGCTAATTTGCATTTCCTTATAACTTGCTGGATGCGTGCGTGTGTGTGTGTGTGTGTGTGTGTGTGTGTGTTACATCCAAGTGCCTTTGCCTTTAACCTTTCAAACGTGTCTTCAGTTGTCCTTTGTGCCTGCTTGGTGTATCTGTCATGTGCCTTTAGCTCCATCTCAAGAGTGTACTTCAGATATTCCAAAGGCAAGCATGTTGAGAAATTTTCACAGCATATAATTTTTATTATAAAAGCATTTTATCTCACCACTTGGGTCTAAGAAAGCAACCAAAACCAGTGTGTATGTGCTACAGTGCTTTCCTTTAAAAAAAACAAAAAAACAAAATTGCATTTTATCCTGCATTCTGTTTGTTTTGCCGCTATCCTGCAGTAGCAGCATAGGTTCAAGCATGCGTATCAGGGCAGGCATCAAAGTTCCTAGCAGGAGGAATGAAAGCTAATTTGTATTTTCCATCGGCGTTTCTGGTTGCTGCCGGCTTTAGGCATCCTGTCTAGTAGCGGCTTTCCTTGTGTTGCAACCTTTGGTTTATGGAAAGTCACACTGACGCCACAATCTTCTCCTATGCAGAAAATTGAAACCAAGACAGAGTCCAGTGGCACAGAGACGGAGCCCACGTCACACCAGCGGCCGCTGAGCGCCGAGAAGGTGGTGCAGGAGACCGTGCTGGTGGAGGAGCGGCGCGTGATGAAGGTGCACGCGAGCGGGGACGCTTCCTCCGTGGCTGGGGACGGCGTGGAGGCCGCGCAGCCCACACCCACACCCACACCGGCGGATGCTTCCGGCATCAGAGGGAAGGAGGGCGCCACTCTGACCGAGGGCGCTAAGGAGGAAAGCGGGGAGGAGGCTGAGAAGGCTGTCCTGGAGCAGGAGGAGACAGTCGCCGCCTCCCGTGAGCGGCAGGAGGAGCTGAGTACGGCCATCCATGTTGCTGAAACTTTGGAACAAAAGCCTCATTTTGAGGTAACTGGTCGTTATTGTTACTTTTAGCACTAAAGTGAAACTGGTAACAGGGTGCCTGGAAGTTCAGATCAGCAAACGGGGAGCTAAAGTTAGTGTTCTACCTGCTCCTTGTGCAGTTTCTCTCTTACTTCCTTCTTGCACGGCAGTTAGGGGTCTCAGTGCTGGTTTCCAGCTTTTGGGTCACATGCAAACACATCTCCTGGTTATTTGTAATTTATAGCTCCAGAAAATGGCGTCTGCTCTCACTGAAATTATCGTAAGTGACAGTAACCCCGGGGAATGCATGGTCAGCTGAGATATTAGAAAAGTTGATAAACTTATTTCTGATCAATGTAGCTATCCCGGAAGACCCAAAACCATGCCTGCTCAAGTAGCAGATGCCAGAACTTTAGTCATTATTCTCTTTTATTGAGATCGCTAAAGTATGTGGGGGGGTTAATGTCTTATTACTTGTTTCTTCTAAGAATTTATTAAATAGAAGGCTTATTTATAGTTTTTTATTATTTTCTTCAGAATGTTTTCCTTTACCTGAAACAGTCCATATAAAAAGTGTTACGAAATTCTGGGAGATGGACATATATATGTTGCATGCCTCATTCTCCAACTTACTTCCTCCATAAACATTTATTTCATACTGCCCTGTGCTTATAACCACCAAAGAGGAAAGGGGAAAAAAACAAAACTGTGTGTTTGTGCAAACTATAATAGCCACTCTCCTTTCTTCCCTTTGGCACAGTCATCAACTGTGAAGACAGAAACCATAAGTTTTGGTAGTGTTTCACCAGGAGGAGTAAAGCTAGAAATTTCTACCAAGGAGGTGCCAGTTGTGCACACTGAAACAAAAACCATCACATATGAATCATCGCAGGTAAGACAATCTGTGAAGACCAGAGCCCGGACATTTTGTTTTACCCCTTTTTATGGCTTAAGGCATTTACCTATTAATATAACTACATGAAATTTAATTCACGAGACTTAGAGGATCTGGCAGCCAGATTGGCTCTGTCAAAAGCGATGCAAGAATTGTAATTTTTTACTGATTGTGGAGCAGCAGGTGACTTCACCAAGTCTTCATGTATCTCGAAATACGGCAAAGGTGCAGAAATCTATTTCCCTAGCCATAGAGGAGGGAAAATATTCACTGCACCATCCACTGCTCACATTTCTGAAATCCTGGTTTTTTAAATGACAGTTAACTCTGGTTGTGCTTAGCTGTCACTCTTGGCGGCAGCTCCCAGACGCTGATTGAACCGCGCAGTGTGTGGGAGATAATGAAATCACTGTAATGCCTTAAGTGACATAGGAAACGTAAGCCCCTGGGTGAGGTGTCTGTCCCTGTGCTTGCTTAGGTCGATCCTGGGACGGATCTGGAGCCGGGCGTGCTGATGAGCGCACAGACAATCACGTCCGAAACCACCAGCACCACCACCACCACCCACATCACCAAAGTAAGTGGGGTGGGAGGCCAGAGGGGGTTCCCTGAGAGCTGGAGAAAGGCCCGCGTTCTCCAGGACTAGGTACAGGGTGGGCTGCATGAGCACGTGGTGGCTCAATGATCACAATGCCAGCAACGCTGCAAGGAAAGGTTTTATGACTTCTGTGTTTATGGTGCACTTGTCCTTACCCGCAACTTTCTGTCTGGGAACATACATTCTGATCTCCTGTGCTTAACACCTTGGCTAGCACTGGGCATGCGGTAGGTGTTCCAGAAGCACTGGCCATCCAAACCCAAAGGACTCTAGTCTCATCACTTCTGAAATTAAAAATGTTAAATAACTGCTGCAGAATTCTACTTCAGTTCTTGAAGAATGAATGATGTTAACTTAACACTCGGTCACCGTTTTCTTCTACTTCCCCCCATCACACAGTGATTGTTTCTCCTGGCGAGTAAGTTCGTAAAGCTTTTCTTTGTTGCTTTCAGACTGTGAAAGGAGGCATTTCTGAGACAAGAATTGAAAAGCGAATAGTCATCACGGGAGATGCAGACATTGACCATGACCAGGTAGTATGTGTGAGACAGTGAATACCCGGGCAGAGAAACAAACACAAACCTGCGGGCCCTCTGATTCCCAGTGCAGTTCTTCTAGTCCAGCATGTATTCTAAAAAATGTTCTGAATTAACTTTTCAATATATGGTTTACAATCCCTTTTGTAATCATCGCTCCTCATTTGTAAATTGTGGATATAGATCTAGCTTGTAAGTCTCCACCTTGCTACTGATCATGCATGTTCCACCTCCTTTTTGTTTTCGCCCTTCTGTGATTTCCTGGGGATAGGCGCTGGCTCAGGCAATTAAAGAGGCCAAAGAGCAGCACCCTGACATGTCAGTGACCAAAGTAGTGGTCCATAAAGAGACAGAGATCACACCAGAAGACGGAGAGGATTGACCAGAGGTAAGAGGGGCACCGATTCTCCAGGCTTGCCTAGGCTGGCATGTGGCACGGGGCACTTCCCTCTCACCCTTCGCCTGACCCTCCTCTCCTTTTTGCTCTCGCTGGCATTTGTAGGGCTGGTTACCAAGAGGATGGAGAATTGGTTTGCGGGTGCCGTTTGTCTCACATTCGGAGGTTCCATCCCAGTGGGGTTTTCGCACGTACTGCCAGTTAGAGGACAAAGGAAAAGCAGTCTTTGCTCCAGTGGTCTCACGGGTGTTCCCTCTTAATCCATGCCCTGCACTCATTTCATTATCCAAGTTTGAAATGTCAAATTTGATTTCACTTGCCATGTGGCCGAATCAGAACTGAGCCAACTTTGTTCTGAGAGGTTCAATTCGTGTGTTCCGAATACTAGGGAAATAACATACACCCCTTTCTCATTTTGATGGCAGTGCTATTCCATTGTAAGCTTTCTTTTCAACTATGTTTGGTTATAACTGGTTTATGCTTTGGTGTTTTGTTTTTTAATTTGAAATGTGAGCACGCACTTGCTTTTTGGATGTCTTATATTTTTTTTCCTGCATTTTTCGGGATGATTTTTTCCCCCTGATGTAGCATTGTGTCTCAGGAGGAGGCAAAAATGCAGTCTTGTGGTCCTGCAGGCCGTGCCTGCCTTTCCAGCAACGGCCAGTGTCATGAGCAGACCGTATGTCTATGTGTGCATAGACTTGTCATGCGTACTAACCTGCCATGCAAGAACTCGTGGAGCCGTGCGCATTTCTGAGAGGGCTTTGAATGCTGAACACAACAGTTGAGCTACTCACACACTTGGTGGTGTGATAAAACGTTTAAGAGACTTAATAAGTAAGTTGCCTAACGCTAGTTTAAGAAACATAGATTGATGAGTGGCATATCTTAAAAAAGAAATATAAAAGTCACTCATTATAGTCACTCATTATATTCAAATTAATATGTTTTGGAAGATAGCAAAAAAAAAAAAAAAAAAGAAAAGAAAACTTCAGTGAACTTCAGTCACTTGAGTGATATTATAAATTACTTAAGCCTGGTTGGTATCTTGTCAAAAAGAGCATTCTAAACCTCCAAGATACTTTTTTTGGGACTTGGATCTGAGAAAAATTTTCAGATGTTTTTCAGTGGGTAACGAATCAAATCTGTTTTCTACAGGAGTAACTTAGTTTGCACACGAATCCGGTCATGCAAACCATTAGAAAAACCAGAGCCTCTGTGGAGTTCACTCTTCTAACCCAACTGACTTGTATCTGTCTGTGGAAAATTTCAATCCAGAAGAATTGACCTTGACCATCAACAAAGACACTGGCAGAGAGATCTTCCCATAATAAAGCAATCTGAATCAGCATCACTAAACTGATATTGCATGAAGCAACGATAAAATTGCAAAAGAGCAGCATTTTTAATTTTCACAAAATGTCTAAGTTTTCAGGTATACCTGCACGTTCATAACCAACAATAGAAACCGTGATCTCATGTAACACGTAAACAATTCATGCCTTTCATAGTTTATTATTATTAAAGTCTTAAACAAAATTGCAGTTTCTTAGATGACAGATCTTTTGTTTACAGATAAATGAAGATTACCCTAAAATACTAGAAGCTGTCTAGGTCTGGTGTGTCAAATTTATCCCAGATTAGATGTGCCAATAACCGAGTTTATTCAGTAAACAACTTGAATCTTGTACTTGTTTCATCCGGTTTTATTACTCTCATCCGTAAACAGTAATGACTCTCTGACCCTCTGGAAATATTTAACGCTTACAACCTTGCTTTGTGTATCTGATTTAATTCCTTATAAGGTAGTACTGATTTAGCATATTAATGTGATTTCTTCCTACTGTCCGCTTTGGTCTGCATTCAATCCGGAAAGCTCTCCAGAGTTCCCTAACAAGTCCCAAATATGTAAATTGTCATTATTTTGGGAAGAAAAACCTGTATTTTTGTTAGTTTACAATATTATGACATTTCACTCCAGGAGAACCTGTTGGGCTTCTGTTGCTTTGTTTTCTTTCTTTGTTTCATTTTCCTTGTGTTTTTTAAATTGATTTTTCTTCTTTTACTTGAAAAAAACGTGTTTTATTTCCAAATCTGGTCCATATTACAACCTAGTTCAGAGCCAAGCCTTAAACTGTACAGAATTTTCACTGTAATTAAAACTATTTAGTGTTTAGTTATAAATAGCCTTCAAAAAGATATATTCTCCATTACACTGTCACCTGCATCACAGCCCATGGTGAATGTATGTTTCTGCATAACGGAATAAAAATGGTAAATGCACTGAAAGCTCTAAGTTTCTATGTTTAGTAATTTCCGTATTGTATGTGTTTAGCCCAGAGGTAGCATTTGTGTGACATCAAAGGCCTCATTCATCTGCATTATAGAGATATCCTGTCTTTACAAGATTAAAAAAAAGTGTATACGGTGTGTGGACCCTTTGAGAGATTGAAGATAGGAATAAAATCTCGTATCTAAATGTTTGGTTGCCTACAAAGGCTTTAAAGAGTACATCGTAGAATCTCATTTTCAAAGTTTCACTATTTTTATAAGAAAAGAGGTTCTGCTATAAAACCCAGTGTTTCTGGGTGCTTTTTACCCTACCAAAGAGACATCTCTCTCTCTCAGACATCAGCTCCGTGGCTGAGCAGGTCAGGCGATGTGCTCTACAGAGACTCGTGCAGCCTGTCCCGGCGGCTCATTCACGTCAAACTCCTCGCATGCCAGGGACTAAGACTTTGCTACCAGCTGCCAACCTAATGCCTGCACTTGCCGGCATTTCCTATGACATCATACTTTACCTTTCTTTTTTAAAAAAATTTTTAATTGACACAATAATTATACATATTTATGGGGTACATAGTGATGTTTTGATATATATAGCATATAGTGATCAGGTTAGAGTAATTAGCATATCCATCATCTCATATTCTTTTTTTGTTGTTGGGAACATTCAAAATTCTGCTTCTAGCTATTTGAAACTATTAATATATAGTATTGTTAACTATGGTAATTCTACAGTGGTATAGAACACTGGAGTTTATTCCTCCTGTTTAGCTGTAATTTTGTGTCCTTTAACAAATTTCTCCCTATCCCTCCAAAAAACTTTGATTTAAAAAAAAAAACTTTCAGAAAATTGTTAGATTTGACCACGTATCTTCGTCTTACTGAGGGAGTCAAATTCTTGTCATTTGTCTCTAAACGAGTGATGGTATTGTACTTACTGTCAGTACTAAGTATTCATTTTAGGAACCGAAGTATTTTAATTGTGTTTGTGGCCAATCAAAACTATGTTCAGAAAAGTTAACACTTTATACAAAAACAGTAAGTGGCATCCCAGGGGCGCCTGCGCCAGGATCTGCCTACTTTCTGTCCGTCAGTTCTGCCCACCTTGGCTGCTTTAAACCACAGCTGACGTGTCCGTGCTTCTGTCCTTACCAGTAGGTGTCCTTTCGTTTTTACAAAACCATGCATTACCGAGGCAGTTGTGTATTTCCAGCTCTCTTTTCCTTCTCTCTTATGCCCCTCAGAGTTCTTCCAGCCTCCACCCACTGCTGGGTTCCAAAGCTACTCCCACATACTCAGGTATCTGTGACAGCTGTGCCTCGCTTCTAGTACCAACATCTGTCTCTGTTTTTTATTGTATGACAAATTACCACAACGTTAGCAGCCAAAAGAAACTACATTTATCACCTCCCAGTTTCCGCGGGTCAGGAGTCCAGGCACGGTTTTGCTGGGTCCTCCATAAGGCTGCAGTCAATCAAGCTGTCAGCTGGGGTTGAGGGCTCGGCTGGGGAAGGATCCAACTCCAGGCCCGTTCAGGTTGTTAGCAGGATTCATTTCCTTGTGCTCTAGGACACTCGGCACTTGCTTCCTCAAAGCCAGCAACGAGGGGGAAACTGCAGAGAGTGTCTGCTGGCAAGGTGGTGTCCTACATAATGTCACAGAGTCGAGCGAGTGGCCTCTCAGCTCCTTCACCGTGTTCTGTTCATTAGACCTAAGTCATGATTCCTGCTCACAGCGTCAACAGATTGAAAATTTAGATTTAGAGAGCAGTCGATCACTGTCTAACATTGTCTACTCCAATAGTTTTAAAGCTAGATTGCACTAATGTATAAAACTGGCCTACACTTGGTAAACTCTTAGGTAATGCCGGGGTGTTTTGTTTAGCCATTACTGCTAATAGTATGGAAAAGACACCAGATGTTACACTTTGAGAAACTGAAGAATTCTACATCAGATAGCTATTTGCACTTCCAAAAAGAAGAGTTTGCTTCACAATTTACTCTATGATTCAGGTCTAGGGTTGGTAAGAAAAGAAGAATTGTGGTTCTCTCAAATAAGCAGAAAAACAAATTGCAAACCTAAAGGCATTATGGTCCCACCTATTGGTAACCAGCCATTCCATGCTAATCACACAGGGATCTGCAGACACCCAAGTTATGGTTTTACCAGCCTTTAAACAATCTACGTATTTTCTCAGGACTGAATTGCTAAGTCCAAGAACAGACTTGCTTCCAGTAAAATGCTCCCTGCTTTCCGTTCAGTGGAGTTGGGCTGGGCTCGGTTGGGGTATGTTACCACGGGGCCAGAGACCACATTTTGAGAACTACCGGCCTAGTGGATAGAGCACCGATTTAGGACGGAGAGAAGCTCGGTGACAAGTTCTTGACCTACTGTGATTCAGCTGAATCTTCTATAAAAGGAAATTAACTTGTCCACGTACTAATTATTGTAGAGATTTATTGCGACAATATTCTGAAAGTCACCGTGAGGAATGTTTCAAATGCTGTGCAAGCTAAAGGCAGTGCTGTTATCTCCCCACATGTCGGGAGTCTGTGAGCTCAGACCGGGTGACTCCCAGGGACACTAAGAGAACAAGGATGGCAAAAGAATGAAAGCAACAACTGTAACACCAGTAGTCAGGATAGAAGTGGTGGGTCCAGTAAAAGAGGTTGTATCTGACAGGGACAGCCAGCCTCACCTTGAAAACATTGGTAAGAATAACCGAAGTGACAGAAAATAGAAAATTTCCCAGAAGCACCAATAATAATAAAAAAATACTTCAGATCGCTAGAAGGGTATTGAATGTTCCCAACAGAGAGAAATGATGAATGTTCGAGATGGCAGATATGCTAATTGCTTTGATCTGATCACTATACATTACATGTATTGAAACATCACTGTTGACCCCATGGATATGTACAATTGTTATGTGTCAATTACAAGATAAAATTTAATCTTAAAATATATGTTGTAAGGATGCCCCAAAAAGTGCTCCAGCATTCATTTGTTGTAATCACCCAAAATAGGCCTTAAAAGGAAACTGTTCTTAAAGCTTTGAAATGAACTGCGCTGCAGAAGAATTAATCATGACCACTCATAAAGATGTTCGTAAGGAGATGTGCGAGTGGACAAAAAAATCAATATACGATATAATGTGATAATGGTGACAGAAAATTAGGAGCCCAGAGGAGAGGCTCTTCCTAGAGCTTGGTCCAGGTGGGATAGAAGCAGTGGCATTGAAATTGATCCTTGAAGGAAATGTAGTGTTCATCGGACCCCAAAGAAGGTGGTGGGGGGCGGGGAGCAGAACTGTCAGAAAATAGATGCTTCCCCCAGGTGTGCTTCATAGGCCTAGCACCTGTGCCTGCCAAACAGCCATCTACTGCAAATTCCTGGAGTCGTCAACCTACATGAACCCTGGATGCAGACAAGCAGGGCTATGAGGAATGCCCCAGGGGTAGGAACACCAGTGCCAAGGCTGAGCACCGGCCAACTCCCGCTACCAGAAGGAGCAGTCTGAGGTCTGAAGTCGGCACCTTAAAGAGAAGGTTGGGTTAGAGGCAAAAGAAGGATTTCTGTGCCCTGGGGCTGGCGACGGAGGTAGTGGGGAATCTCCTTTCTAGTGATCATAAAAGAAAAAACAACGAAAGTCAGCTTTGGGGAGCGGCTTAGGATGCCCTGTAAGAAGGTTTGGAGAAGGACCGGGTTTCTTTCCAAGTACTATTCCCAGTTTTGTGTCATGTCAGTGGCAATGTTTTCCCGTAAAGACAGTTTAAAGATAGAAGAGCTGTTTCTTCAAGTACAAAAGAAGAATAAATGGAACTATTTGAAAAGATAGAAGAATTAAGTTGGATTTTTAAATTAAAAACTCTCCATTACCAGAAATGGTTGGGATAGAAGAGTTTGACTAGTTTATACCATCCATTTCCTACACGAGTTACCAATGTTTAAAGGCTGGCACTACCACGTAATGTACTAAGTGCCAGTGATACTATGCGTAATTCCTTCTGTGATGATCCAGAACACCCTTTCGGGATCTTCCCGTGCGTGGGAGTCTTCATGTCAGATCTCGCTGCACGGTGGCGTGGGACAGCAGGTGGAGGGAATGCGCGTGGATGAGGACTGAGCACAGGACGGCTGCTTGAAGGTTGCTTTTTGGAATACAGTCCTCAGGGCAGGAGGAGTGGGGGCAAGCCTGACTTCCCTGTGTAGGACTGTTTCCCAGGCTGCTTCTCGTCATTTCTGGGAAAGGAACAGTTTCCCACCCGTCGGTGTCAGGGCTGGTAGGCAGGGGAGGAGGGTGGGCACTTAGAGATGCAGGAGCAACAGGGAACGGGCGCCCGGGATGCACAGCCAGGGTCTGCCCCTGGCGTTCCCTGGCAGGAATCGAGGAGGTGGGAGCAAGCCCAGCGCAGGTGACGTCGCAGGTGGGGCACGTACACGCTGCGTGTCAGAGCAACGGAAAGCGTCAGCCACAGACGGGTTTGACGGAGGAGGGTCGAGAGCAACGCCAGGCTCGCTGGCAAAGTCCAGGAACTTACCAAGAACTTACAGGTCTGGGTATAGACGACTTTTTAAAAAATGCTGTTAGCTTGTTTGCTCGTCCGTCCCCTTCCCCCTAAAGATGAACTGGTGGCGAGCGGGAGGTGAAGGGGAGACAGAAATCTGGTTGAGCGTGTTGGTCTGGTGGGTACCCGTTAATTAATGGCTGGCGATAAATGGATGTTATTTAAGAGCTTGTGACTAACACGGAACTGTCATTCTGCTGCAGTAGTCCGTGAAACGACTGCTGCGCCCAGAACGACTCCCGCAGAGTTGCTTGACAGGCACTGTATGTCAAAAAGAATAAACGCCTGACTTCAGCCCTTTAGATATGAAAACAGAAAAATGCTGATGCCTCTTACCAGGCCCTGCATGAGTAGCGGTGACTTGTCACCTGTCGCCTCTCATCCCCCCCGCCCTTCTGTACTGTGCTCAACTCACCTGGCTCACACCTCCAGCCCCCTCTCCAGGCCACCACCACTCGCTAGGGTGGCTTTTCAAGGACCTTCCCCATCCTTGTCATCCTTTAGCCCTGTTTGTAAACGGTCTTTCATTCAGCGTCTTCGACCATCCCCTTTCTGGGGTTCTCTTTGTTTCTGCAAGAACACTCGACCTGTATAGGTTTGTGATGTTATGCACGTTATTCTTTCTTTCAAATCTATCAGGTGGGAGAATCTATAGAATGGTAGTTTGAACCACGTCAGAATGACAGTATTTGACCAACTCTTCACCTACAAAAATGGCAATTTCATATGCTGAAAGAACTAATTAAATGTAAAGCTATTCGAATAGTGCTGACACGTTGTAAGCTACTACTCATTTCTAGTGGTGACCCTGTGAGTTTTGTCTCTGCCCAAAGACAGCAAATGTGTGACCTGTGCTGCCTTCTCCTCGCATTGCCAAGAGGACACTATTTACCACAGGGCTCTTTCTCACAGATCCCAGAGGCCAATTCAAACCCTTTGAGAGTAAGAGGCAACCCAACCCCATGGCCCTGCTCTTCTGGACCTGCCCCTCAAGGAATTTCCACGGCCACTGCCCAGCTGGCCTGTCAAAGGGGCTCCCCTTTGCCTGTGGCAGAGCGGTGCTCTTAGCATTTTTGAAATGTGCGTGGTGGTAAGGTCTCGCATCCCCATTAATACTTGGTTGCACTGCAGTTACCTTTGGGTTAGGTGGGGTTTTGTGGGCTTCCCTAGTGGCTCAAGAACCTTTGTGTGATTCTGTGTTTTGGAACATACGCTGCGGATTTTAAACTTTCTGCAAACCAGTGTAACCTGGGAGATTTTCCATGGATAAATGCACTCTAAACACATTAATACACGGCATGCGTGTGCCTGTCTGCACGCCAGCTGTCCTCATTCTAGTGGTAGAAGTCTTTCCAACTCTGCACTTACTATGGAAGCTGTCACTTCTAAATAGCATCAAAACTTCACAAAGGTCATTTGTTACTGTCGGGACTCACTCATAAATCTTCTTGCTTCCCTGCTCTTCAATACCAGGTCTCAGCAAGGTGCTAGGCCCCAGCACATTTGAATTGAATCTAGGACGTGTTTATGAGAATTGACTATTACAGAATTGAAGCATACCTGTAACTTCAAAACATTAAGACGAGATAATAAAGAAAAAACATCCCTCCCCCTTCTGAAATAATACGCTGAAGTACAAAGTACATTTTGCCTTGTTTTTAAAAATGGAATGGTACTAATGTGGCCCACCTTTCCCTGCTTTTGTTAGGCCAACTGACAGTTTCCAGCCATGCACATGATGCAGGCTTCTGTTTGCATACTGTAAACATCGTTTCAACATTCCGCTATTGTGGTAGAATGAATGGCTTCCCTATCGCATCAGCAAAATATGTTAGAAATTAATTCATAATGACAGAATTCGAATTTATGCATCAAATTAAAGTGGAAACACTTTTTCTGCACTGTTGCAAAGAGGTATTAATCCCAGCCACTCCATGGTTGGAGAGGAGCAGGGTAACAGCAAATATGACTCAGGCTGAAGGACAGAATTATGTTACTGCTTCTAGAACTGAGGCAGGGACTGGTACATCAACCCACTCAATTAGCTTTGGGTTTTGGGGGGTTTTTTTGTCTATTAAAATTAATTTGGTTGCCCCCGTCAACATCTTCATTTTGCATATATAGTTAATTATATATTTATAATTTTGGTTCCTTTTTACACAGAGAAAGTTTTGTGCATTTCCAAACTATATCCTAAACGCAGACTTTGCATACTATTATATCTTAACAATATATGTAACTTTGCTTGCGTGAGGTAATCCAACTAGTGGTGAAATTCCTTTTCCTAGCCCAACGAAGAGGAGATACTTGTCCTAGGTTTCAGAGCCTCTCCCGGCTCCTTCCCTGTCTCACCCTGGGTTAGCCCACGCAAATATCACATGCATTCTAAATTTAAATGCTGCCAGCTTTGTATAACATTTCACTTTCCAGTGTATTTGCAGTAATGTTGCAAGACATCACTATATTCTGGAGATCATTTTGCTCTGCTTTCAACAGTTTTGTCAGGAAGATTGAATTTATTTTGGGGATGTGCTACCTAGTTTGATTTCAGAAAAGCTGTGAGTACTGAGGAACCAAGTAATGCAAGGCATTTGGGACCAAAAGGACACTGAGTCAGCTGCCCTGCTGAGAGCAAGCGTGCTGCCTAACTTCCAACCCAAATCTGGCCTGCTGTAAAGCTCAGAATTTCGGGAATGCACCCCACCCCCGGCCCATGACTTTAAGGTGAGGCTTTCCATTAGTCTCAGATAACTGCGAACCACTACTCCAGATGTGTGGCCCAACTCTGATGGTACCTCGAAGAGCACAAACAGAAAGAAACCATTCATCAGCGGATCTCAAGATTCTAATCACCAGGACTGACTTCAGACCATGGGCTGCTTCAGTCTCTTGGCCCTAGGCCTAGGACTAAGAGAAAAGCCACCCCCGCTGCCCAGTTCCCGGGAAGCCTCAAATCCATCCTTGTCTTGGCCAGTCTCCAGCACTAGCCTGAGCAAGAGTGCGACCCGGTCTATACTAAAAATAGAAAAAGTAGCCAGGTGCGGTGGCACGTGCCTGTAGCCCCAGCCACTTGGCAGGCTGAGGCAGGATGATCACTAGAGCCCAGGAATTTGAGGCTGCAGTGAGCTGTGGTGATGCCACTGCACTCTAGCCCGGGTGACAGAGCAAGACCCTATCTTAAATAAATAAACAAATAAATAAATAAATAAAATATCTGTTTTTTAATGCTGGAAATGGTTCCACATTACTTCTGAACAGAAAATTTTAATGATCATTTTTTCAATTTCTGAGTCTCCACTGATAGGAAACTTTTTCTTTAAACAACTAACTAATAAAAATTTAAAAAGCATTGATTTTGCAAATCATTCAAAATTTATAAGGCAGCTAATATATTTAAATATTCCAATAGCTCCCATATGGACAAATGTATTGTTTTAAATTCTTGAGTTAATGTTAACAGCTTTTTAAATCCAATTGAACTTATATCAATTATTTCAAAATTATGTATTCATCTGTACAAAAATGTTATTGATCTTTTATTATTTGTCAAGTTCTTCACTAGGTACTAGTGATTCCACCAAAAACAATAGTGACAATGAAGAAGACCTGCCCCCGTGGAGCTTACATCCTGGCCAGGGGAGACAAACATAAACAAATAAGTAAAATGTTTAGTAATTAATACACTAAACACTTAGTATAGTAAATATTGTGTTAAAGAAGTGATACGGAGAAAAATAAAGTACAAATGGGAGATACTGGACAATGGCAGTGCTGGCCAGTTTTGAAAGTGTGGTCAGGGAAGACCTTATCAAGGTGATATTTGAACAGAGACCTGAAACAGATAAGGGAATGAGCCGAGTGGATACACGGGAGAAGAGCGTCGCCTGCATCAGCATGAAGCCGATGCAAAGCCCAGCTTGTTCAAGCAATATCATGGTGGCCATTGTACATGGAGCAGAATAGCCAGGTGGGCAATACTGTGGTCTGAGATCAGAGAAATAACAGAGGTTGGATGATGCAGGGCTTCACAGGCCATTGTGAGGACTTTCTAAAAGAGATGGGAAGCCGATGGCAGAGTTGATAGCGCAGGTGTGAAAAACTACTATACATGTTTACGTTCTAAAGGACAACTTTCTCTCCTGTACTGAGAATAGACTATAAAGGGGCAAGTGCTGCAGTGAAGAGAACATTTAGGAGGCCCTTACAATAATTTAAGCCAGAGACGATAGAGTAAGACACTCAGCAATCCACAACACGCCTACCTTTTGGCCCATTTGGAGCACACGGGTGCCTTAGCGCACCAGTTGGGAAGTTCTGCTCTGCAGGGGGCAGAGACTGCGCCAAAGGTAGGTACACAGAGACCTATAGGCGTTTCAGTTCCAGATTTTAATTTCAGTTCCAGGGATCCTGAATTAAAGTTCCCAAGTTCCATCAAAATCAGAATTCTTAAGCCCAATGTTGAAATTTGGCGATTTTCTTGCGACGCAGACTTGGATGGGTCTGTTCATCCTCAAGTACGAGTGGCAACATTGGGCTCTGACACAGGCATGGCTGTGTCCGTATCCCTGCCATGCAAGGACTCGGCAGTTCTGTCTGCCCTCCAGCATTTGCACTCATCCCACCTGGAGAAGGTTGATTCTGGGTCCTCCTCTGTGTGGTCCTCCTTGTTCATACCAGCAAGGCCAGAGCCTAAGATAAACTGAATATGATGCAGATGTGAGTGCAGTATGCGACTGGGTCAGGGAGAGGTTAAGACACCAGGAGTCCCTTGTCACCCTCCAAAGCCTTGTTGCCGCAGCCCTGGCCAAGGTCCATCTCTAGCTTGCCCCCTGTCCCTGCTAACTCACTGCCCATGACCCCTTATCCAAATAACAAGGTTTGGACCTGGCCCAACCTTTGCTGACATTTTATCTGTGGTAGATAATCTGTTGTTCTCAACATGCTCGTTGCCATGTCACACCCCTGTCACCTTATGCATGCTACCTGGACCCTCTGTGCCATTTTCTTCAATGGATTGACTTTCCCTCATTCCTCAGGGCTCAGCCCAGGCATTGTGGTTGAGTGTCTATGGCTAACCACCCCAAGCAACGCGCCCCTTTGCATTCCGCTACTGTTGGACATGCAACATTACATCAAAAGTATTGATACGTCTTTCCTACCAGACTCAGAGATTTTTGTGGTCAGAGATGATATCTTGTCTACTTCTAAATTCCTAAGCCCTGCCACGCTTAGCTCAACAAATATTTGCAGAACTCAGGCTCCCCTACTCTGTAAAGCTTATTCAACAACTTCAAACAGACTGAATTGATTTCCTCCTTGTCTGAATTCTGAACCAAATGACTTAGAATGTTAAGTCTTCTCTAATTCTTTAATTCTCCTGTGTGTTTTTCATCTGCTGCTCCACTAGACCTATGTTTCATGCACATTGGAACCACGTCATGTAATTCAACATATAATATATTGAGTATACCCAGCATAGCAATGAGCAATACTATAAATGCAAAATACTTGTACATCGTTTCATTAACTCTTAGTTTTCACTCTATTAAATGTGGAAAATTGACTAGATTCTCTGCTTCAGGGAGTGATTATGAACACCATTTAGTAAATATTCAAGATTACATTTGAATTCTTTGGATGAAATATGACTAAAAATACCAAATCTCATTGTGACAACCTTAGTTACATACACATTCATGTTCTTTCCAGTGATAAAGAGAAATCTGCAAAGATAACACAGAGTAAATCCCAAAGGAAGTGAGATCAGTATGTTTGGTCACACTTTTCTAAAGGCTATGTATCTTTGAAGCTTCAATACTTGAATCGTTATAAAAGCCAATATTTAGATATTTATATGTTCCATGTTAATATCATTCTATCAGCTTTTATATAAATATAATTTGATGAATATTACTCTTTCTAGAAGTCAAGAAGGATATCAATATATGGAAACATCATATATAATACAATTAATATTATCCACATTTTATTTTTTGTTTTGCTTGTTTGGGCACAAAGTAACTCAAAGGAGAAATAAATAGACGCAATTTTTCAGGCATTCTTGTCTAACAATATTTGAAAATTCACTATATACGTTGTCTTAGTCCATTCAAGCTGCTATAACAAAATACCATAGTGATTTATAAGCAACAAAAATTTATTTCTCACAGTGTTGGAGGCAGGGAAGTCCAAGATCAAGGCACCGGCAGATTCCTGTTCCATAGACAGCCGTGTTTTTGCTGTAACTTCACATGGTAGAATGAATGAGTGAGCTCTGTGGGGCCTCTTTCATAAGGACACTAATCACCTCCCAAAGGTCCCACTTCCTAATATCATCACCTTAGGGGTTAGATTTCAACATGTATTCAGTCCATGGCATGCATCTAAGGATAGCATGGGAGAAATGCTTAAAATATGATTTAGTACATTTTATTGTTGTAGAATACTGTTGCTTTTAAAAAATAGAACCAAAATATCACAAAACCTTTTCTAACCTGTAGATAACAGCAAACTCTCAGCAGCCAGCAGAGTGTGGAACACAGCACATTTAGGTAGCTATTTTTAGATGCTTTTATTATGTCTGACTTTATATTTAACAAGTGTCTTGTCAAATCATGGTATATGTTTCATTTCACATGCTCGCAAAGGGACAGGAAATTAAAATTTTTTTAAAAAGCAAGTAGTATTATAGAATAGTTTATATAACAAGAAAACCTACCCTGGAAACACATTTATAGTGGCTAAACAGCAATTAGTATATGTACTCATTTAATTCTAGTATATTTTTGTAAAGCTGTTCAAGTGACTATGCTTTTTAAACAAGATGTTCTTATGTTTTATTCATACTTCTGAATAATATATCATGTTAGCACATACTATGTGTCATTCTGACAGTTTATTTTTGATCATTTTAATGAGCTATTTTGAATAACCATTTCTTTAAATGTACTCTCAAGGAACAGATTGATAGCAGTAAATATTCCCCAAATTCAGTTCTAAATTATTATTTAAACTCTCTGAAAATTTTTTTCATGTCTTGGAATGAAGAGCGAATACATGGAATTCTGTAATTCTATATATTGCACTAGATCTCAGGCATTTCTAGTCCTGTTGAATTGGCTATTGGAGCTGTCCATGGTGTTCTGTTACAGAGTTCAGAATATTTCCCCAGCAAGCAGTTCTCAAACACTTTGATTTCAGGACCTCTTCATACTCTTAAAATAACCGAGGACCCAAAAAGAGGTGTTTTGTGTCAGTTGTATTTACCAATATTTATGTTATTAGAAATTAAAATGGAGAAATGTTAAAATATTTATTCATTAAAATAATAAATCCATTGTATATTAACATAAATAACATTTTTATCAAAATTGTTTTATTTTTCAAAAGAAAAAGGTTTCATGGGAACAGTAGCATTGATTTTACATTTTGAAAATTTCTTTAATGTCTGGCTTAATAGAAAAATAGCTGAGGCTGGGCTCAGTGGCTCATGCCTGTAATCCCAGCACTTTGGGAGGCCATAGCAGGAGGATCACTTGAAGCCAAGAGTTCGAGACCAGCCTGAGCAACATAGTGAGACCCCATCTAAACAAAAAACACAAAAATTTGCCAGGTGTGGTAGCCCTGCATGCCTGTAGTCTCAGCAACTCAGGAGGCTGAGGCAGGAGAGTTGCTTGAGCCCAGGAGTTTGAGGTTGCAGCGAGCTATGATGACACCACTGCATTCTAGACCAGGCAACAGAGTGAGATCCTGCAAAGACAGAGAGAGAGAGAGAGAGGAAGGAAGGAAGGAAGCAACAAAGCAAGGAAGAAAGAAAGGAAGGAAGGGGAAGGAAGGAGGGAGGAAGGAAGGAAGGAAGGAAGGAGAAAAATAGCTGAAATTTTATATCTGCTTTTCATTCAGTCTGTTGCAATATGTTATTTTGGTCAAAGTATACAAAGAAAATCAAGTCTCATGCAGATACGTAGTTGGAAAGGGGAGGAGTATTTTAATAGCCTTGTCACAAAATTGGGTGTTCTTTGATACTATACCAAAACTCCACAAGTGATATATGTGGACTCTGAAACCATATCAACAAACTTTTATACTTTGTTACATTATAATACATTGGCATATCTTGCAGTTCTGATTTTGTAACATTATGCACTGGTCATTTGGTTTATTGGGTTATGCAGATCTTTTAGGCATTGACATAGTTCATTAGTCAGCACACAAGAAGATCTCATCCATTGGTATAATACTAATATCGCCATAGCTTAAAATCTTTAAAAGTTAAGAAAGTTGAAAAGTGGCAAAGACGGTTTTCCAATCTTTTTAGTTATCACAAGAAAGCTTGAACTTTTGTCTTTGGCAAGAATAATTTCAATTGAAGTATTTTTTTCTTGAGACAGCAAGTTTTTTCATTTATTTCTGAGAAAACGTCTGCCAAATACCCACATCTGAGTAACTATGGTTAGTCTCTCAGTCAATCGCAACCATAAAATAAACCAGCTAGTTCAGCTTGCGAGTCAAATGGCCACACACGTGCTTTTCCTATGTAGCAGAAGTATTTCAAATTTCACCATCAGAATATTTAAAAAGACATTTCAGGGGTTGAGATTGAATAAAATTAATAATTTTTGCTGCTTCATTAAGGGCATTCCTAGTGAAACGCATTCTTTTTAAACTGCAAGTGCATTGCATTGAAGAATACAGTGGCTGCCAGAACAGTGTGTCTTGCTACTTTAATTCATTCTGAAGAGCCAGCAGTTACGCCATTATTGCTTTCACATTGTCAATGCGGTTGCCAACCCAGTGAAAAGAATAAAGAACATCTCAATATTACTAGGAAAACAGTCATATTCGAAAGTTCTTGGGGGCCTCCTGATGTCTGTGGACCACACTTTGAGAATGACCGTCCCAACCAATTACAGAATCACAGGGCGCCAGGCGTGCGAGGGAGCCCCACATAGAATCACAGCGGTGGAGGAGGGATTGAGAGATCATCAGTAAAATTTTACACTCTATCGCCCCACATGTTCAAACAGTACAATATTCTCTGCACTATAAAAATATAAAACGGCTTCCATTTCGTGATACCATAGCTGGAGTACTTGCAATCCACTATTTTTCACTCATAATGCATCCTACCCTACACTTCAGATGAAATTCCTCATCCATAAATTTCAGTCCATCTCCTTTTCTTCTGTTTAGCAGACATGGAGGTTAGTTAGTTCACTTACTCTGCATAAGGTTCCTATTTGTAAGAGCGTGTTATTTAATCACAGCAGGATCCTTGCAGCTTTGCTTTTACAATGATTTTATCCCTTCTTTGACCCTTTTTTATGCATATCTGTTCTTTTCTAGTCTATCCCTTTATCAGTAACTTTGCTAACCTGAAATGTATCATATGCCTGTCTCCAGCCTATGTTCTCCACCTTGTGGATGTCTAACTTCCAAATGCGCTTCCCTGTGGAAAGTTTTGAGCCAAGGCCAGCACCATTGTGAGAGCGCTGCCATTAGCACAGAGGCTGTGCGTGTGGCTACAACACTAGCATTATGGTATAACAGGAGCAGGGAGACCGACTGTGTACTGGACCACCCTGGTCCAATAGAACTTTCTGCATGGTGGAATTCTTTTACATTCAAGCTGTCCAGTAGAGTAGCCATGAGCCACATGTGGCTATTGTGTACTTGAAATATGGCTACTGTAACCGAGGAGCTGCCTTTTAAATTTTATTTAGTTTTAATTCATTCAAATGTAAATAGCCATGTGTGTGGAGTGGTTACTAAATTGGACAGCGAAGTCATAGGCCTTACTTGTAATAGTTCATTTAATTAGAGAATCAAGAAAGGTCATTCTTAATGATGTCAAGATGTCGACAAGATTACTGCTTACCTGTACAGGCTGCTTCTCGACTGCCTACGCACACAGAGGAGGACACCCCCGAGCTCTCCTGCAGGGAGGTAGGGCCATGTGACTAGTTCTAGCCAAAGGGCTATGAGCAGGTAATGTCCCACTTCCAGGGCAAACATTAAATGCCTGTGCATGGCGCTCCTCCTTCACCCTGCGGTGGTGATGAAAATGTTCCAGACCACAGATCCTCTGTGAATCTGGGCCCTGAGTCAGTGTGGAGCAGAGTCCCCCGCTCCACTAATAGCCTGCACTAGACGTGTAACATGAATAAGAAAATACACTTTTACGTCGTAAGCCACAGGCAATTCGGGGTTCCCTTGTTACTAGACTTTCCTGACTGATAAGGGTCCACATCAGAATCACCTGAGCAGTTTTTTAAATCCACATACCTGGGCCCCATCCTAGGTTGGGAGCCAGGCAACTATTTTTGGTTCAAAACAAAATAAAAGATCTCTCCAGGTGATTTGTTTACATGCTCATCTGGTTAAGAACCAGTGTTGAAAGCAACCTCACCGTTGCTACACCTGGTAGAGAAATGAAGCCTAGAAAGGTAAAGGTAAGTGGTTGCTAAGTGAGGGAGATAAAATTTGACTGTGCTCTTTCCCTCTGCTCTTTCCCTCTGCTCTCCTTCTCTTCCTCTTGTTATAAGGGCTGGGACGGTGGGAGAAAGCAGAGTAATATGTCCTGGCTTCCAAATCAAATCTGTTAATGTTTTTAGTCTTATTATCCTACTCTTACCACAGTGATTAGTTCCACAAAAGCCACTTTAATCTAAAATGTCATCTTAAGAGGTGCATATACTGTGGAATAAGCCAGGAATTTTATTCCTATTTAAAAATATTATTTCAATGGGTAAATGTATTCCAAGTTCAAATAAAATAAATTTTTTAAAATAAAAAAAATCCATTTGTGTTGGATAATTGGCTATGGAAAATGGGATCAGCATTGTATATTGCTCAATCAGTAAAGAACGTTATCAGTAACAACTACTTTCCTGACCACATAATGTCTGTCTGAAATTGTCTTTATTCCTCTTTCAAAGTGCTAACTCTTAGATGTTGGTTATGTCATTTATCCAACAAGTATCTATAGAGTATCTGTTATGCACCAGGCACTGTGATATGCACTTGGTACAGAGTGGTGAATGAACAAATACACAAAATACCTGTTCTCGTGGAAGTTACAGTTTAATGGGAGACGTAAACATTACACAAATACATAATTAAATATATTATTACAGATTGTGTCAATTTCCCCAAAATTCATACATAAATTTAATGTAATTCAATTCATAATCCCAACATTTTTTGAGGAGATAATTTTGTAATATGCTGATAGTATTTAAATGGAAAAATAAAAGACCAAGAATAGCCAAGAAAAGGAGATAAACGAATGGGGAGGTGATATCGTAGGTGTCAGTTTGAGTCCTTTGCGGGGAGGAGAGGGTAATGTCTGTAAAATACAAGAGGGAGGAAGCAAGGCTGGGCAGGAAGCTTCAGGCCCTGAGCAGACCCCCCCAGCTGTGACAGGAAAGTCAAGGAACCCCCCCACCCCGCTGGCCACGCACAGCTCACAAAGTCTAGGCCAACCCAGTTGAAAGCTCTGGAGCAAAAGCTTTGCGCTTGCAGGAGTCACAAACTGGGAAGAAATGGCCAAGCCCTAAAAGTTCTGTTGTCAATCATTAGTTGGGGGCTCTAATGTCGCAGGGCTATCAGCTCACTGGGCTCCACGTGGCTGAAGGCTGGTTCTCCACGAGGGAGATCTGAGCAGTGCACCTCGTGGCTGCTGCCCCAGACCCTATGTTAGCACATAAAACAGAGCCACTGTCGCCAAAGCAAAATGGTATCAGTATAAGAAAGGAAAAGAGATCAGTAGGATAGAATATGCAGCCAAAAATAAATAAATAAATAAATCATAGCATCAGTAAATGAGAATTATTATATGAAAAAAATTCAATTCAGTGGGAGAAATGGTTTATTTAATAAGTGGTGCTGGCATAAATGGCAATCTTTCTGGAAGAAAATAAAAATGGGTACCTCCATCTTAGCCATAGACTAATTTTAATAAATCAAATTAATAATAGATGCACCAAAGACTTAAACATAATTATTTAATAACAAAAATTTTACAAGAAACTCCTTCTATAACCCAGCACCAAAGAAAGCCGTATTATTCAAGGCTGGAAACCTAGAGCCTATTTTTTAAAAATAAAAAATAAAAAAGACCTTCTTCTCACTTGTTTTCTAAAATCTGTGGTAAATATCTCGGCCTGGTCCCTGCTGGGTGAGCCACTGACAGACCACATCATGAAAAGACCCGAACGTGTTTACAAGCATTCACCTCCACTGCCAAATGTGGATGATCTGAGGTTTCACATTGTTGAAAAGAGGTGACAATTTCCTTACCATACTTTGTGATGCAACCTAGAGCCTGGATTTACCACTATAAAAAAAACCTCAATAAATGCTTATGTATCTGTGATTCATTAATTTGCCTCTTTTGGTAAAGCTATTTATAATTTCAGTTTCTACTACCTTTACCTCCTGGGACAATGCATCCATAAATTTACTATTCCTATTTACAGCAGGGTTACTTTCATTTGTCTTCAGTTTGCTTCTTTAAGATTCAAGGGATACCCCCCTACCGTAGGATGAAAATATTTGGTAACTAATTGAGAGTTCTTGATCTACGTAAAATATGTATGTGTGTGTACACACTTACATAGGGATGTATACACATATCCTCAACACAATCTTTCCATACTGAATTTCATACTGTTGAGGTTGTAGTTTAAGCTTGCTTTGAATAGTGTTCTCCTCCCCACTCCCCACCACCTTATCTTTAACCCTCTTTATTGTCCTACTCTTTAACCTAATATACTCAGCTACGCTGAACTCCAAGGCCATCAATATGCATTTGAAATAAATGTGTTTGAAAATACTCCTGGGAATAAATAAGCTTAGTTATCAGAACTATTCTGAACATCAACTTGCAACAATAATTTTCATTAGATTTTTCTTTCTCTAAAATTTGAAAGAGAACTAATTCTCGTCCATATATGTAATGATTGCAACTACAATAGGAATGGTAATTTCATTTCAATATTTATAAAAATATGTGAACGGTCTTATATTATTCACGTGATTTATGAATATACATTCTGTTGGGGTTAAAAGAATATGGGGCCTACAGGCACGATTACATTTTTAATTCTAATTTCTTTCAAGGAGTTTTCATTTACATTACAGGGAACTGTTGGGTTTTAATTTGGCATTTTATAAATTGTTGTAAGGCAAGGAGAGAAAGTGGAAAGAAAACTGGATCAGATCTTTGTAAAACCTGTGGCACATCGCGTGCCACAGGGGCTGAGCTTTGCAGCCGGTACTGGCTCTGATCCAGGCTCTGCCATTCCAGAGACAATTCGCTTTACTTGGGCAAATCGCTTCCCCTCTCTAGACCTTACATGTCCCTGTTTGTGAGATGAGGGCCGAGGGGAGGGCTGAGAAGAGGGGCCCAGTGCGAAGCCCACAGCGGGGTTTCTTCATGTCAACGTTTGTCCTGGTTCCACCACAAGCTCTAAGCTGTTGGGCTCCTCACCACCTGTGAGGGCATCAATTTCTTTATTTTGGCTTGGCACAGTGGCTCACTCCTGTAATCCTAGCACCTAGCACTCTGGAGGCCAAGGTGGGAGGATCTCTTAAGGCCAGGACTGAGCTAGAGTGAGACCCAACTCTACTAAAAATAGAAAAATTAGCTGGGCATTGTGGCTCGTGCCTATAGTCCCAGCTGCTTGGGAGGCTGAGGCAGGGGGATCGCTTGAGCCCAGGAGTGTGAGGTTGCAGTGAGCTATCATCACGCCACTGCACTCTAGCCCAGGCAACAGAGCAAGACCCTGTCTCCAAAAAAAAAAACAGAAAAATCTTTATTTATAGCTAACAGGTTAGATGGAGTAAACTCTAAATTCCTTTTCAGTACTGCATTTTTATTCTCTTATATTTAAGAGACAATCTTTTTCGCCATAGCCATCTACTCTTTAAGTTTGTTCTCTGCTAAATCTTCCATGACGACCATCACCCCCATCTCCACACACTGAGATATGTAAATCCCTGCTCTCTGTGTCCCACGGTACCTTGTCTACTGAGATGACAAACTCCTCAGGACCAGAGTCGGTATCTTTCTCATCTTTGCCTCCTCAGAGCTGTGTACAGTGCCTAGTACACAGTAAGTGCTAAATGAGTGTCATTTGAATGAATGAATGAATGATAGCTCACAGGAATAGACAGATGGATAGATGAACAGTGTACTAGTTTCCTAGGGCCGCCTTAACAAGTACCACAAACTGCATGCCTTGGAACAACAGAGATGCTGTTATCTCACAGTCCTGGAGTCTAGAATTTCAAAATCAAGGCATTGAAACCTGTAGTGGAGAATCTGTCCTTGTGTCTTCCTGGCAGCTGGTGGTTTGCCAGCAACCCCTGGTGTTCCTTGGCTTGCAGCTGTGGCGCTTGGATCTCTGCGTCCACTGTCACAAGGTATTCTCTTTGTTTGTATCTGTGTGTCTGTGTCTTCTCTTCTTATAAGGACGCCAGTCGTTTTGGATTAAGGGTTCATCCTACTCATCTTAAATAATTACATGACCTCACCTTAAGTAATTACATCTGTAACGACCCTATCCAAATAAGGTCACATGCACAGGCATTGGAATTTAAGGACTTTAATCTATCATTTTGGGGTGACAAGGACTCTCTCCTTGACCAAACTCTAGCCAGGCTTCTCTGAACTCTCTTAACTAGGCCCTGACTTCTGGACTTGCTGAGACTTGTGTTTGTCTCTGAGTTGTCCAATTATAGCAAGGATCCTGCTAAGTCAGCTTAGCCAGCATCCCCATTGATCACCCTCAGTATGCGATCAGGTTGTCCGTCCTCCACTCCCGCCCCACCGCCAGGTGGTGGTTGATCACGCCAGCCTGTCTTCAGCAAGGATCTTGTCTGTTCAACGGAGAATGACCCTACCTCTTAGCAGTTTTTCATCCACTGACCTCCACCCTGCTCCTTGTGTATAAATTCCCACTTTTCCTTATTGTATTCAGAGATGAGCCCAATTTCTCTCCCCTACTACAAAACCCCATTGCAGTCGCCCCCCAGGTCCCCCCAATAAAGTCTTCCTGTCTTCAACCCATAACGTGGTTATAGAGCAAAGAGCTTAATCCCCTTTGAGAAAACCTTTCTGTAGCCCAGAAAGAATTTATGTTCCAATGTATTTAAAGTCTTTACAAAGTAAAGATTAAAAACTAAGTGAGAGAAACTAAAATGGAATGACTTAGAAGCCAGAAATCTGAATCTAAGAGTAGAATTAAGGAAAAGAAAGTAAACTGTCAGCTATCCCAGCGACGTGGATCTCTAATAACGTCTCCCGTGGATTCGGCTCCTGGCTAGAGTTGGAGGACACCCTGTGCACACTTCTTTTTTTCTCCAAACACAACTTGAACCCTCTAGTGATAGCACTTGGTTCTATTGTGTCTTTGAAAGTTCACCCCTTCATCAGACGTCACTGAAGTTACAGGCACTGGAAATAAAGTAGAATGGATGGCCTCTAGCGTTTCCCACTTCCTATTTAAGTACTACATATACATATTGTTATGAAATATCAATGTGTGCTTGTTTTTAACTTGCTACAGTGTTTTACATTCAATTGGAATTGTGCTAATAAATTTTTTTCTTCTCTAAAATCCTGCCCTTAAACTATATGTGCAAATGTAATTTTACTCCCTTTATTCAGTTTGCCCTTGATCTTTCTATCCATTCATAATCTAGGTCAAAATACAGTATGAGAGGGCCGGGCGTGGTGGCTCACGCCTGTAATCCTAGCACTCTGGGAGGCCGAGGCGGGCGGATTGTTCTGGGCTCAGGAGTTCGAGACCAGCCTGAGCAAGAGCGAGACCCCGTCTCTACCAAAAATAGAAAGAAATTAATTGGACAGCTAAAAATATATATAGAAAAAATTAGCCGGGCATGGTGGCGCATGCCTGTAGTCCCAGCTACTCGGGAGGCTGAGACAGTAGGATTGCTTGAGCCCAGGAGTTTGAGGTTGCTGTGAGGTAGGCTGACGCCACGGCACTCGCCCCAGGCAAGAGAGTGAGACTCTGTCTCAAAAAAAAAAAAAAAAAAAAAATACAGTATGAGAGTGCGGGGTGCAAAAGAAAGGAACGAAGGCGTACGTAGCTGGTGATGGAAATAGAACTGCAAGGCACCTTCTTTACTGCTGTCGCCATCCGCCATCTATAATAACAGTGCAGGGGGCCTCTAGACGTGGAATTGTGTGTTATTTCTTCTACATTAGCACTTTACAGAGCATCAGAAAGGTGGATCGATAATTCACAGCACAGTGAGAATTTGCTGCATGGATCAGCATAGGAGGTTCCAAACTTGGTCCTGACCACAAAGGACAGGTTTGAGGGTGCAAATGTGCTGCCGCCTTAACTTCTCAACACCCCCTGAGGCTAAGCCCTGTTAAGAGACAGCGCACCTTTATCCTCCCATGCCAGTCTCACACAGGAAACTCTGGCATTAAGGTGTCCATTATTATTACTATTA
>RJWJ010000286.1:85712-295239 GCA_004363605.1 Indri indri
AGTAGCTGGGACTACAGGCATGTGCCACCATGCCCGGCTAATTTTTTCTATATATATTTTTAGCTGTCCAATTAATTTCTTTCTATTTTTGGTAGAGACGGGGTCTCACTCTTGCTCAGGCTGGTCTCGAACTCCTGAGCTCAGAACGATCCGCCCGCCTCGGCCTCCCAGAGTGCTAGGATTACAGGCGTGAGCCACCGCGCCCGGCCTAGGTGTCCATTATTTTAAAAACATTAGGTAAATGTGAAATATGCTCAAAAATACAGGAATCTTATTATTTCTGCAAACTAAAATAAGCTCTAAGTCAAATATATTTCTTAAAAACTAGTGGAATGTTTCCCAGTGTGTGCTACTGTTTGAACTTAGAAAACAGAGGCCTTTATTACAAGTCTTTGCCAGACAATTTTAAAAGGATTAAAAAAAAAAGCCCAATATATGTAACGCATCACAGCAGGAAGCCCGTCCACGTTGCTTCTGTGATGTGACGTCTCCTGGTCCTGTGCATCCTGCCCATCTCCACCTCCACCATCCTGCATCACTCACTGAAAAGTCTGCAACTGCTGCCCAGCTGGTGGCCACACATCCTTTTTTGGTCTCCACTGGTCATTGCATACAGGGTGATCTTCAGAAGGTCAAATCTGATCAACACCTCCTGCCATATTCCCCTCTCAGTCTGTTTCTTCTCCTTTCTCATATAAATGTGTGTGTGTGGAATTTGATAAGGTGGTAAGAATTGAAGAGGAAAAGCATTTCGGTTCCATCTTTTTCCTAATCTCAAATGCTGCCTGAACATCACTGGTTGTATGAAGACCTTCACTTCATCCCCATCGCTCTATGAGCAAATGTTTGCCTTAGCACTGTATGAAAATTTACACTAATGCCCTTTAGGATTCTTTTCAGTCCAAGATTTCCATGAAGAAAGAGACATATTACAACAGGTCTTAGGGAAAATTCTATGATATATACCATGCTTCTTAAATTCTAAGATGTACGTTTTTCAGATTCTTAAAATCTCTGCAATCATGATACGTATTACAATTGATGGCGGGTCCTGGATTAATAAGCAGCATTGTTCCTTTCTTAAATTTTAATAAAATAATTTCTCATCCTACAGTCAATGATGTCTTAAGTAAAATACAATGCATATTCCTTGAGGCACCAGTGAATCTCATCTTACTATCATAAACTTATAACTTACGTAACATCAATTTTCTTTTTAAATACCTAATCAAATCAACAACTATGTATTGAGCTCCTACCATGCATAAGGCACTGGGCTGACTAGTGTTGGAGAGAAAAAGTAATTTATTCATTCATTCAGCAAGTATATATTAAATATTTTCTATATATCAGGTTTTGTTTTATACATGAGGGTACATGGTCATTTAGACAGAGGAGATCTCTATCTTTATGAAGTTTATATTCTAACATAGTAGAGAGTAAAAAGTTAAACAAAACATATAAACATAGTAATGATAGATTGTAAATGTTGCTATAAAGGGGCTTCATATTAAATTTAAAAATAGAAGTTTTATCTATCAATTACTTCTCTGTCTTTCCTAGCTCTGAACACATTTCCTCAATGGCCCAGAACATCTATGAATAAATCTTTGAAGGCCATGTTCCCAGAAATATTTCAGTACAGACTGAAGCTCAGAAATCTTTCTGACTATTCTCTCTAAAAACAAATCCATTTCCTGCCATTGCTACATTTTCTTTTAGCCAGCGATTACTCTGGCAATACGTGTAATTCTGGATATTTTGTAGGCATACTTCTAATGTTTTTACAAGACAAGTACAGGAATCAAACAATAAGTCATAATTTATAACACTGTTTTTATTCTTCTACATTACAATTTAGATACTAGAACATGTCTAGATTATATAATACCTTTATATTTAAGGCAAATGTGATTGGTGTCTTACTTATAAAAGGTCATTTTGTGTTGCTTTGTCAGAGAGGATGCACAACGAAAATAACCTATGGTTGTTAAATGACTATCCTAAACCCTCCTTATGAAGATGCCTTGCAAATTTTTTAATCATGGTAAAATAAACATAACATAAAATTTGCCATTTGATCCTTTTTAAGTGTACAGTTCAATGGCATTAAATGTATTCCCATTTTAGGCAACTATACCACCAAATGTTTTCATCATGCAAAACTGAAACTTTATACCCATTAAACACTAACTCCCCATTCTCTACTACCCACAGCCCCTGGCAACCATGATTCTACTTTCTGTCTCTGAATTTGGCTACTCTAGGTACCTCATATAAGTGGAATCATATAGTATTTGTCCTTTTGTGACTGACTTATTTTACTTAGCCTAATGTCTTTAATGTTCATCCATGTTGTAGCAAGTGTCAGAATTTCCTTTTTAGAGCTGGGTGACATTCCTTTGTATGTATACACCACATTTTGTTTACCCATTCATCCAGCAACGGGCACTTGGATTGCTTCCATCTTTTGGCTACTGTGAATATTGCTCCTCTGAACATGAGTGTGTAAGTTCTCTTCAAGACCCTGCTTTCAATTCTTTTGGGTTTAGTGCCCAGAAGTAGAAATGCTAGATCATATGAAAATTCAATTTTTAATTTGTTGAGGAATTACCATACTGTTTTCCATAGTGGCCACACCATTTTGCATTCCTACCCCCAGGGACACCATTTTGCATTCCTACCACCAGGGCATCAGGGTTCCAGCTTCTTCACCTCACCGATAGTATCCCTAATGGGTGTGAAGCGGTATCTCATTGTGGTTTTGATTTGTATTTCCCTAATGATTAGTGTTGTTGAACATCTTTTCATGTGCTTATTGGCCATTTGTATATTTCCTTTGGAGAAATGTCTATTCAAGTCCTTTGTTCATTTTTAAATAGGGGTTTGTGTTTGTTTGTTTTGAGTTGCAGGACATCTTTATATGTTCTGGATATTAACCCATTATCAGATATATGATTTGTAAATATTTTCTCTTCTGTGGATTGCCTTAATTCTATTGAGAGTGCCTTCTCATGCACAAAAGTTTTCAGTATAGTCCAATTGATGTACTTTTTTATTGTTGTTGTCTGTGCTTTTCATGTTATATCCAAGAAAATGTTGCCAAATCCAGTATCATAAGGCTTTTCCTCTATGTTTCCTCTAAGAGTTTTATAATTTTAGCTCTTACATTTACATCTTCAATCCATTTTGAATTTTTGCATGTCATGTAGAGTACAGGTTTGACTTCATTCTTTTACCTATCAATACCAGTTTCCCAATACCATTTGTTAAAAA
This sequence comes from Indri indri, assembly GCA_004363605.1. NCBI lineage: Eukaryota > Metazoa > Chordata > Mammalia > Primates > Indriidae > Indri > Indri indri. The sequence goes on from RJWJ010000286.1 coordinate 88,989, forward strand.
GACTGTCTTTTTCCAAACTGAATGGTCTTTTGTTGAAAATCATTTGACTGTATATATGAAGGTTTATTTCTGGGCTCTCTATTCTATTCCATTGGTCTTTATGTCTGCCTTTATGCCAGTACCACACTGTTTTGATTACTGTAGCTTTACACAAAGTTTAGAAATCAGAAAATGTAACTTTGTTCTTTCTTTTCAATATTGTTTGGGCTATTTGGGGTCTCTTGCGATTCTATATGAATTTTAGGATGAGTTTTTCTATTTCTGAAGAAAAAACAAGTAATTAGAATTTTGATAGGAATTGCATTGAATCTGTAGATCACTTTGGGTAGTATAGACATTTTGAGAATGTTAAGCATTCCAATCCATGAAGTCCAGATGTGTTTCCAATTATTAATATTTGTGTCTTCAATTTCTTTCAGCAAGGTTTTGTAGTTTTCAGTATACAGTCTTCTGCCTCCTTGGTGAAGGGTGGTCTTACTAATCACCTATCCAACAGAGGAAAATAAACTATCAAACAGAAAGCAAGAGAAATAAATTCACAGTACAACTACCCTTTGTTGAATTAAAACACCTGTGGCCTAACTTGTTATCTCTAAGACTTCTTTCTCAGCCTTGAAGAGCCCTACTTGGACAGTAGGGATATAAACTCCCTGCTCCAGCTCTGTGCCTCAGTTCCTGCCAAAAAACCAGATTTCAAGGACTCAGATAACCCTGCCCCACAGAGAAAGAAAAAGAAATAAAGAATTCCCCAATGTCTCACAGCCATTCTGTTATCAGTCTGCTGAAGCAGGAAAAAAAGCCATTTTTACCCTTTAAAACTCCAAGAAACTTTCCTCATCTGCCTGGCACTGGCCTCTACCTTTTCTTCTGTGTGACATCGCCATTCCCCCCCTTTTTTTTTGTCTCTCTTTCTTTCTTTCTTGGAGAAATAAATAAACGTTGTACTTCTTTCTGTCCTAAACTCTGTGTGAGAATTCTTTCTCCAACCCGCTGTGAGCACCTAGTAATTTTCCACCCTAACATTTGGCTAGGTTTATTCCTAATTATTTTATTAGTTTTGATGCTACTGTATTGTAAATGGAATTTTTTAAAATTTCCTCTTGGGTTGTACAGTGTTAGTATATGGAAACACAAGCAATTTATCTGCAAATGTTTAAGAAATTCTATTCAGTAGATTTGTTCACCTTCTCCACCGAGCCATGCCTTCAGTCCTGCTATGCCATAAAGGGCACATGTAGCTGAAAAGGCCTTTAAAATGAAAGTGATTTCTAATGTCATTATGTCATAGTTTATACACTGTATTCTTTTACCAACCCCCACTTCCTGTCATGTTTTTCTTGTATATTATTGGAAGAAATGGGGAAAGAGCACATTAAAAATGTACCTCTGAGCCCTCTGACCGCATCATTGTACTACATACAAACGCATACAAATGACTAGGTAGTGGTATTTCTTTACGGGTTTGGGCTTCAGTAAATCATTTCCACTTCCTTGCCAGATTCTTCATTTATCAAAAGCATTCTTCTTATTGCTTTAGTGGGAGGGGTGGGGGAAGGCAGTATGGGGAGGTATAGTTTCCACCTAACTAGAAACTTTAATGTGGGATGGCATTTTTCATTTACACCTGTCATTGGAAACTATAAATTATTATTCCAACCCAAGTCTAGGCGAGTCTTTGAGTGAAGTAGTTGTAGTATTGCCTCTGGTATCAAGCTAAGAGATATCATCTTGGAATGCTAACCTGAATATGAGAAGGTGAGAAGCGGTTTGCCATTTTCAAGGGTCCAGAAAGGCACACATCTTTTTCTTTTTTGCTTTAATATGGTTTTCTTTTGAGCTTGACATATGTACTACAGATAAAATCTTGCATAATTTGATATTTTCCTTTGGACTATAACCTCTAGCTGACAGTCAATATTATTAAAGAAATGATTCAATACAGGAAATATTGCATAGCTAGTCTTGTGACATTTTGAGCATGAGTTATCATTTTTCTTGGATGATTTGTTATTGAACAAATTAGATTTCCCAAGAACACAGCAGCCATTCCTTTTCTGATGTAATAAAACACTCGGTTAACTTGCTTTAGGTAGCCTTGCAAATCTGCACTACATTACCTTCATTTTCCTCAAGTCTCACAAGTCGTTAGGGCTGAGAGCTTGGATGAGAATTCTCCAAAGTGAAACTGAAAGTGCCAAGGTCCTAAAGCAATATTTCTCTGAGACCACTTAGCTGCATGTGCAGAGGGCCGAGGTTTTTCACGGGTGTGGCAGTCTTTAAGACTTCCTGCGTCCTGTGGCCTCAGTGAAGGCTCTTAGGTGGCTCCTGAGCAGCACGTGGTTTTAAGCAGTCACACCTTTTATTTCAAGGTTCACTACTACTACCCAGGAAGGAGTATGACTAATATTAAGTCATTTGGGAGCTACCGAGTAATTCAGTAAATAACATCTTTGAATTCGAAGCATGACTTTGCCAGAATCAGACTGGAATGTGGACAACAAGGGAACAACAAGGCAGAGTTGTAGCCAAATAAATAGCAATGTGCTCTCTGAGCTCTGCATCACACAGGGAGTGAAACTGGCCTGGTATTATAAATAAGTAGATTACACATTCTCTACATCTTCAAAGTTGGGCCTTGCCCCCAAGCTTCTAGCCTCACCCACAGCAGAAGGGACAACCTCAGTTGCCACCCACAGTGGAGCAGTGAATTATATTCCATTTGGGGTATCGGGGGAGAAACGGCCTGGCCTTAGATGGCTGGCCCCTCTCTTTGGTCCTCACTGGTGGTTGCCTGTGGTTTTCCTACCCTCTTCCTCTGGAGCCTCATCTGCCTTGACGGAGAAGAGGCACAAGAATGGAATACGTGACTCACGCACATGAGATGTTCCTGGTGTGTTCAAAAGCTCAGTTATGAGAAACCCACATAAGGGTAAAGATAACTGCAGTCATTTTATAGGGCAAGTTATTGTGTTTTGAAATAATCACTATACAGAAATTATCAAATTAGACCTTGTCAGAGTATTCCTTAAAACCCATAAAAAATTAAGTATTATATAAAATGAAGTAGAAATCACTTTATAGCAAGAACAATACTACAATCGGGCCTATTAAGAATGGTCTTCAGTGACTCATAGTGGGACCAATTTAGTCAATGGGAACTCAGCCATGCCTAACTGATCAAAAGGAGGATACTCACATTCAAGAATTAATCTGTAATAGCAAGTAGTGGGGGAACTTTTAAAGCAACACAAACGAATCGGAAAGTGATTTGCTTGAAGTTGTGACCAAGACAAAAATTGTCTGTATCATTTCTAAAAATATGTAGAGCTGGCATGCACAGGATAAAGGAAGGAAAAATGTAATCCAGTTGGGAAAAGAGTAAAAGATAGGTGAGATTAGAAGAATTCTTATTTTACCTAGACTGGCTTCATTGGTGCTACAGCAGCTTTTTCCAGAGGCAAAAGTTACATTTAGCCGTTGAGCGAAAAATAGGCAATCCGGCAATGCGATGGTTCAAATGTGTCTTCCGAAGATCATGTGTTGCAAACTTAATCCTTAACGCACCCATGTTGAGAGGTGGCACCTTTAAGAGGTGATTAGGTCATGAGGGTGTGAATGGATTAATGGTGTTATTGAGAGAGTGGGTTAGTTATCAAGGGAGTGAGGTCCTCATAAAAAGGTGAGTTTGACCCCCTTCCTCTTTCTCTCTTCTGCTCTCTTCCCCTTCTCTCTTCCACTATGGGATGACACAGCAAGAAGGCCCTTTGCCAGCTGCAGGCCCCTTGACCTTGGACTTCCCATCCTCTAGAACTGAAAAAAATAAGTCTCTGTTCTTTATAAGTTACCCAGTCTCAGGTATGGTGTTACAGCAGCACAAAATGGACCCAGATGGGCAGTATCATCCAGCACCCTCTTCATACCCAACCCATGGGTATCCTCACACTTCCGGGTCTCTGGGGCAGACTCCTCAATGGGCCAGCTGGACTGAAAATCCCTGCTTTGCAGTAGTAGACCACTCTGCAGGGAAATTTTGGTTGAGAACAGATCTCCAGCAGTCCTTAAGACGGAAAGAAACGTATTTGATATCCCAGATGAACTTGAACAAAAGACCCAAGCCTGTTGTGAAAGGTGGTCTTTCACTCATGGGAGCCCAGGGACACCCTGTGGACATAATGTGATCACAGAGACGTGCATCCTTTACCTCCCTGCAGGCCCACCTCTGATATTGGCAAAGCAGTAAAGCCAATATCAGGAATATGAGCAATGCTGCCTCTGCATTACTGGTAGAACAATTTAAAGTTTGCACTCCATGCCTGGAACTGTCACAAGAACTAGAAATACAAAGGTGAGCGTGATAGTTCTGTGTTCTAGGAAGTAGTATCTCCTGGGGGAGGTAAACATAGAATACAGTAAAGGATGTATTGGATAAAAAATAACAAGAATAATGATTGCAATAAGTAAGAATAAAGTACAGGAGTGATGACGGATGGGTAAGGAGAGAATCAGGAAAAAATTACAAAGGAAGATGTGTTTCAGGTAGACCTTGAAAGATGAGTAGAGATTTTTACCAAACATTCGAAAGAAGAAAAGACACAAGAAAACATAGCCTATTCGACAGAGTCTGAGGGGTTATGGGCTGCCTCAGAGGATAAGCTTAATTGGCCAGAGTGGGGAGGGGGCCCTGGGAAGGCGGGGCAGGGGCCAGAACTGGGAAAGCCCGGCAGTGGTGCTCGGGGATTTGTACTTTATCTTACACGTCAGGTCTTTTAGGCAGGGGGAAAAGATGATCACGTTTACATTTTAAAAGTTGAGGGTGGTGTGTCTCGCGAAAGGCAAAGTGGAAACAAGCAAGACAGGCGTCAGGGGGCCCCATCTGAGCGATAAGGGGCCTGTGGGGTGGGACCGAGGGGACAAATTATGAAAGACATCAAGGAAGTATATATCGCCAACTTTCAGGATAAAAGAGGCCACGCCTCCATGAGTACTTTGAATGGAATGCAGAGTGGGGTGGGGGGGCGGGAAAGAAATGCAAAGCGACTCAAGAACTTCCACTGGCTCCCCAGCTTCCCGGCCCCCCTCCCCCAACTGCTTGTGCCACTGTGGCATCACCAGTCCTCATTATATATTGAGTCCCCGAAGCATTTGACCACTGAAATCTCCCTCCTTGATATATTTTGTTTCCTTAGCAGCCTTAATACCCCGCTCTGTTCCTTCCCGCTTTCTCTGGTGCTTTTTATAATGTTTTGTAGGCTCATTTCTCTCCGCCTAGCTCCTGAGGGCTTATCCTGGGCCTCTTTCCGTACTTAGATATTTACCATGCAATCCCAGTCGTTTCATGTCTTAAATATCCGTGTTCATGCTTGTGACCTCAAAATATGTATTTCCAGGTAAGATCTGTCTCAGCAATCTTGGACCCTCTGTGTTCAACTACCTACTTGAGCTCCTCTTTGACATCCCATAGGCATCTCAACTACACATACCAAAAAAACCTCAAAGTTATTATCACCACCTCTCTCTAGCCCACACGTTCCTCTCCCTCTGTCTCCTATGGCCGTAAGACACATTCTTTACCACATGTCTGGAAGTCATCGCTGACTCATCCTTGTGCCCTAACAACACATCCCATCGATCAAAGTCCACTTCTTTCTGCCTATGAATTCTCTCCCAAATCGATCCACTTCTCTCCATCCTTACTGCTGTGCTACATACAGGTCACTGCCGCCCAGCATCCTGTACCCTACATCAGCTTCTTCCTGGAGCGCTTGGCTTCCATCCTGTGTGGGATTATCTACAGACTCTCTTACACGTGCTGCTTCTGTCTGGAATATTGTCATACCCTCTCTCCCACCAACCTTGATATTTGGTACTCCTGTTCATCCCTCTAGTTTCGGCTCAGTTGTCACTTGCTCCTAGGAACACTCCCTGACCCTCTCTTCCCTAGTTAGTTGTCCCTCAAATGAGTTCCCACTATGCTCTGTTTAGTTTTACTCTCACTATGCAAATACCATAAAGGCAGTCTATCTCATTCCTTGCTATGTTCCCAGTGCCTAACACAGCGGCTAGCACACGCTAGATGCTTAATTAATATTTATGGAATGAACACATAAATAAATACTTTCAAGTAATTTTTATTGAAATATAACATATATCAAGAAAAAAGCACACGTAAGTATGTGTCCCAGGGATTATCACAAAGGAAACTCATGGGTGTAAACCAAGTCAAAAATAGAACACCCCAGAAGACCTTTGTATGACCAACTCCAATCATCAGCACCCTTCTTTTCCTCTGACTTCTATCATCATAGATAACTTTATATAAATATATAAATAAATATAAATGCAGCATGCAGTCTTTTGCATATGGCCTTCTCACTAAATATAACGTTTGTGAGATTTATTCGTGTTATTGAATGTAATAGTTCTTTCATTTTCGTTACTATTTTAGTTTATCTCTGCATGAATATACCATAATTTACCAGAATTTGTCCATTCTACTGTTAAAGGTCAATGAAGTTGACCTTTACCTTTTTACCTTTACCTTTTTAATTTGAGACTGTTATAAATAATTTGGGTATGAATGTTCTTATTTATATACTTATATATTTCTGAAAGACATATATGCATTTCTGTGTGGTATATACCTAGGAATAGAATTGGCAGGACACAGTGAAAGTGAATTTTCAAGCTAAACAGATTTCCAAAGTTACACCATTTTACACTTCCAGGAGTTAATGAGAGTTCCAATTGCTCCACATTCTTGGCAACTCTTTCTCCTAGTTTTTTAAAATTAGCCCTTCTGATGTATATGTGCATAATGTTATCATGGTTTGAGTCTGTGTTTTCGTGATTACTGATAGTGTTCAACATTTTCATGTGTCTGTTGGCCCTTTGTGTCTGTACTTTTTGTGGAGTACACGTTCAAGTCCTTTTCCCCATTTTTCTTTTGGGCTGTTTTTTTCTCATTGATTTATAGAAGTTAAAAAAATACATACATATTCTAGATTCGAGCCCATTGTTTACACCACACACACACACACACACACACACACACACACACACACTGCCTTTCTGGCTAGTTTTAAAACTCACAGTGCTGCATTTTGATGAATAAATTTCTTAACTTAAATGCAGTCCAATTTATTCACCTTTTTCTTTAATGAATTTTTATTGTCTTGTTTAAGAAGCTTTTCCTATGTTGTATTATAAATTTGTATTATATTTTGCTTTCACATTTATATCTACAATTCACCTAGAATTGATTTTTGTGTCTGATGTGATGTAGAGGTCAAGATTCATTTTGGGCATTTGAATATCCGGTTGTCCCAGCATCTTTTATTAAACAGGTCCTTCTTCCCACCCTGGTCAGCAGTGTGATCTTTTTCATAAATCAATCACCTGTACGCGTATGGGGCTGATTACAGATTCTCTGCTCTGATCCTCTGGTTTATTTGGCTATCCTTGCAGACAAACAACACTCTCTTAATTATCGTAGCTTTATAATAAATCACGCTGTCCACGAGAATAAGTCCTCTTGTTATTTTTTTTCTTCTTCAACATTTTCTTCAATACTCTTGGCCCTTTGCATTCCCAAATAAAATTTAAGATTAGTGTGTAGATTTTCATGCAAAAGAACTCTGCTTGCATTTTTTTATTCTAATCATTATACCTTTTCTTTCTTTCATGTCTTTGTTTGCTTGTTTATTGCCTTACAGCTCTGGCTGGGACACATTACAATACTGAGACTACGCAGTGAGAGTGGGTATCCTGGTCCCATTCCCAGTCTCACAGGGACAGTTTTCTTCCTCCACAAAATATGATGTTTACTAGAGGGTTTTTGTACTCCTTATTACAAAAGAAGTTCCCTTCTATTACTATTCACAAAAAATATTTACCTCGGGTGTTGAATTTTGTCAAATGCATTTTTCTGTATCTTTTCATATGATCATATATGGCTTTTTCTTTATTATAATAATGAAATGAATTCTAATTATTGCTTGTCAAGTGTTAAAACAATTTTGTATTCTTGGAATAAACCCAGCTTGTTTGTGATACATTATCATTTCCATATAATTGAATTTGATTCCCTAACTGTTTAGGATTTGTACATCTATATTTATGAGAAGTATTGACTGTGCACAGTCTTTGATTTTATTTAAACTTCCCTATAACGGCAACAATCACTTCATGCTTCTTCTCAACAAGATGCTCATTGTACAAATAAAAATGTTCCCTGCCCATGTCCCCAGAAAAGAGGCCTAAGATCTCATTAGTTATGTATCTATCTCTGGATGATGTTAATTGCTTTCCTAGCTCATTTACAATCCCGCCTGAATATTCTATAGTATAAAAACTAGATTGTAAAGTTAATCATCATGCAAATTCTGTAGAGAAAGTAATACAGAAAAGGAGGACGATGGTAAAAAAATTTAAATATGCAAATTAATACATAAGATGCAAGGAAGAAAGTCTGCTTAGCTGTTATAATCCTCATTTCTATTATTGGTTGCAAGGCTGTATTTGATACTTGTAACTTCCTTCTACTTCTCATCCCATGTTTCCTGGGCCTTCAGCCAGTACCTAAGCTATTCGGAGAATTTTTACTTAGTAGATTAATACAAAGTTTCATTTCTTTTTTTTTCCAAGACAGAGTCTCACTCTGTTGCCCGGGCTAGAGTGCCGTGGCGTCAGCCTAGCTCACAGCAACCTCAAATTCCTGGGCTCAAGCGATCCTTCTGCCTCAGCCTCCAGAGTAGCTGGGACTACAGGCATGCGCCACCATGCCCAGCTAATTTTTTCTATATATTTTTAGTTGTTCAGCTAATTTCTTTCTATTTTTAGTAGAGACGGGGTCTCACTCTTGCTCAGGCTGGACTCGAACTCCTGAGCTCAAATGATCTACCCGCCTCGGCCTCCCAGAGTGCTAGAATTACAGGCATGAGCCACCACACCAGCCAAAGTTTCATTTCCGAAAAGCCTGAGTTATTAATGATTCTGTCATTGCTGGGTTGCGGTAGTTATACATTGATTTTTATTACTATACACGGAAGTGGTAAGAGGTAGCCAGAAAAATCTTCTCTCATCCAGATATTTTTCTCTGATGTCATTTCATAAAGAAACCAACTTTCTACTTGATAGTCAGAATCAATTTCCCCAACGAGTGAGTCCCTGTTAGTTCAGAGTCATGAGGAGCCCAAAACGGCCAGATGGTAGTCTCAACTTCCAATCCAATATACCTAATATGGCATCTCCTAGTGGAAGCACTTCTCCCTTGGGAACTAACACCTTTAAACCAACAGAACCCAAATGCTCAGGAATTAGAAGCAAACATTCTGAAGTAGATTATTACATTGTACAAGATCCCATTAATTATTTTATTAAGTATGGACTGCCTGATCTCTTTAAGTACTAAGTTCGAAGGTTGATGTTACTAATGCTTCACATTGACTCTTCTTGCTTTTTTGTTTGTTTACTTGTGAAGGTACATCCTCATTCTTTCAAATACACGATTTGGCTTGTGATTATCTTTCAAATGTTTTTTAAGAGCAATTTTTGTGAAACCATGGATAAGTCAAAAATTCATGTTATTTTTGAATATGAGTTCCATGCACCAATGCAGTGCAAACAACTCGAAATAGCAACGAAGTGTTTGGGAAGGATGTGGCTAATGAACACACAGCATGTCGATGGTTTGAGAAGTTCCATTCTGGTGATTTTAGTCTTGAAAATGAGCCATGTGGGCAACCTGAGACCAAGGTGGATAACAATGAGCTGAAAGCTGTAGTGGAAGCAAATCCATCTCAACCTACGCATAAATTAGTAGCAGAGTTTGACATTACTAGTCCAATAGTATTGGACCATTTGAAACAAATGGGCAAGGTAAAGGAGCTGAATAGATGGGTTCCACATGAATTAAGCGAGCATCAGAAGAGAAATCATCTTGAAGCTTGCCTTTCTTTGCTGTCACAACATAAGGGTGAATCATTTCTACACCGTATTGTTAGGTGTGATGAAAAATGGATTCCTTTTGACTCTTGCAAGAGTTTGTTTGGCACAAGGAGTGGATAAAGATGAAGTGCCAAAAAACCATCCAAAACCAAATATTCATCCAAAAAAGCTAATGGTGTCTGTTTGGTGGTCCAGCACTGGTATTATTCACTACAGCTTCATGAAACCTGGTCAGTCGATTACAGAGGGTGTCTACTGCAACCAATTGGACGACATGATGAGGATGCTTATGATTAAGCACCAAGATTGGTCAATAGAGACAAGCTAATCCTTTTGCAAGATCACCTGTTGCAAAAAGCAACACTGCTCAAACTATAGAAGATGGACTTGTAAACTCTCTGTCACCCACCGTATTCACCAGACCTTGCACCAACTGACTACCACTTCTTCCAGGCTTTGGACCACTTCTTGCAAGGAAAAATATTCAACTCTCAACAAGTTGTGGAAAATGCCTTTCAAGATTTCAGCTGGCTGTGCTGCCCTGCCCTGCAGATTTCTGAGCAGAATTAAACTCAGTGGATGGATAAATAGATGGATATATAGATATATGCACACACATATATTCTATTGATTTTGTTTCTCTGAGAACACTAACACATTTTGGTACCAAGAGTGAAATGGTTCTAGAGAAACAGAATCTTCAGGATGAGCTTTCTGGAATTGAATCTCCTGTCTAATTAGATTTAAATATGGTAATGACTCTATGTCCATTAGTAAAGAGAACATTGATAGTCCATGGCATTTAAGTGGCAATATAGATACACAAATATCACCATTGCATACTCCTGATCAAATACTTATAAGCAAGGTTCTGGGTGACCATGTATTTGATACCTTAGAACATTTTTGTCAAACTAACAAGTATAATGAGATTAGCTGGTTGCTCCAATTGTACTATGCAAATTGGAGGAAAAAAGATTGAGATGAGGCATTCAAACTCCTAGCTCAATCCCCATCAACGACCTGACAGTTTCAATGTCTGCCCTAAAAGAAGCCCTTATCACCTGCAGCTAGAGAGCTGAGATTGCTGAAAACCAAACCCAGAGTCTCATCCTGTGAGTGGCTGAATTACAGTGCAAATTAAAGGCTCAGACTTGCAAGGCATCTGCTGTAAAGTGAGAGCACTGATGGGGAAGGAATGGGATCCTGAACATTAGAATGGGGACTTATGGGAAGATCTTGATGAAACTGTGACATTGACCCCTCCCTAAATTATGATGAGTCTTTTTTCCCAGGAGAAACAGCAATTCCACCCCCATCTGAAGAGATCAACTCTGCTTTGCCTGAGGAAACTGCACAGCCTCAGGACATACCCTCCACCCCTCTTGGCTTCTAGACCCATAACTAGACTCAAGTCCCAGCAGGCTCCAAAAGACAAGGTGCAAAATGTGACCCATGAGGAGGTGCACCACACTCCAAAAGAACTATACAATTTTTCCAATTTGTGCAAACAGAAATCTGGGGAATATATGTGGAAATGGACATTAAGGGTGTGGGTAATGGTGGAAGGAACCTAAAATTGGATCAGACTGGTGTAGATCCACTAAGCAGAGATTCTCTTTAATGTTGCAGCTCAAGGGGTTCGAAAGGGCTCTAACAGCTTGCTTGGTTGACCGAAACATGCATTGGAAGATGAGCCTACTCCAAATGAAGTTGAAATGCCAGCGCTGCCTTGATAGATTGTGGCAGAAGGAATCCAAAGGCTTAGGGAGATGTTGGAGTAGGCTTATCATTTAAAATCTGCTTATCCGCCTGGAAGGGCACAGAGGACACACCTTCGCCATGACTGTGAGAAATAAATTTGTGAGGGGAGCCCCAGAATTCTTGAAGATCTTTGTGATCCCTCTTCCCTGTAGGTCAGAAACTACAGTGGGAACCACTGCACTGAACTGTGAAACCTGAATGCAGTGGGCAGAACTGGATCCTGGGTGGCGGGTGCCAAGCGAAACACTTAATTGACAGAGGTGACGTGGGCATGTATGAGAGGAAGCGATTTTTAATATATATTTTCACTGTTTTATTTTTATCATATGCTTTAACTACTAAAAAGTAGAAATTTAAAACTAATAACAATGGAGGATGTTCTGAAATTTCAAAAGTTAAAGCCAAACTCAAGTTCAAGTTCTATTTGAGTATCTTAATCTAAATACTGCCACCGTTAAAAGTACTTTATTAACATAGAAAGAAGGGAATCCCACTGTTATTAAAGATCAAATTGTAGCAAGTTTCAACATTAGTAAGCAATTTAAACATTATCCAGGAATATCTGAATAACATTTAACTGAATTGTATTGTTATTTAAGTTTTTCTTTGCTGAATAAAACCCTATTTCTTAAGTTATATTTTATAGGTGGCATTTTTTTCAAATAGTAAAGAAGGGTAGAAAATAAAAAGCAAATTTCTGCAGGTCCACACCCCACCAATATCCATTTCCATGATAAATATTTTTAACTATTGCTTTATTTAGTTCTTCTGAGGGGTTAACAGTTTCATATCTAATAATATGTTTATACTTGTATTTCTTGATTCGTCAACTTTCATAAGTGTCTATTGAGTTCCCATGTTGAGAGTTGAAGGAATAGCTCATTTTTCACTAGCTTCTAACTCTCCTCCTTTTTCCCAACTTTATTAGCGTTATTATTTTTGTTGTTATATTTCCGCTTGTGGTTATCTTTATAGCAATAAATAATAAACATCTAATCTATTTGTGATCCACTGATTTAAACAATAACTCTTAATTGGGTTAATATCATTATTTCCTACCCACATGAAAAATAGACAACTCAAAATTGCGGCATCCAAAGCAAATATCACCAGAAGCATTTCTTTAAAAAAAAAACTTAAGAGATGCATAGCAGCTTGACAATGAAGTCTTAATTGCATTTGCATAGCTGTTTTATGCATTGCTTAACACAAAATTCATGGCCAAGAAGGAATGCAAAATTGAGTAATTTCAGTATTAAATGAATGATAAAACAATTTAACTTTTTTTTTTTTTTACTGCTATTTGTTTCATACCTGAGGAAAAGTTAAGGCAACCTGAAGAAAGGAGGAAAAGTCCTGAAGGTGAATTTGACTCTGTGGCAGTGTTAATCAGCATATCTTAGATGAAGTGGTAATGACATCAGATAGCTAATGCGGAAGCTCTGTGTGCACCCTCCTGCTCCTCAGATGTGTGAACCAGATTGCTAAGAGACTGCTTTTGTTCAGAATGGTGGTGTCTTTTCTCCTCCCAGGAAACAAATGGGTGTGGCAGGCAAATGTTGTCAGGCAAAATGAACTTTTCCACTTTGTCCTGTAGTAGTAAGCCTCAAAAATATGAAAAGTTATTATGAAAATGCTGTTTCAAGACTCATTCCTGTCTACAGAGTAAAAAAGCTTGTACTTTGTAAACCTCGCCCTAACAGAAAAATCTGTACTCTGTAAGCAATGACCTTGTAACTGATTGTGTAAGCCCCCCCAGCTGTCTGTAGTAAAATTTACTGTACTTGCCTCACCCAAGAAAGAATGCTCCCTGCCTTAACTGATGCTATCTGCTTCTGCAACCTTGCTTGCTCAAAGATTGCAATCTGTCCCGAGGCCAGGCAGGTGGTCTGAGGCCAGGCAGGTGGTCTGAGGCAGGTCCCAGACCCCACGGCTATGGAATGTATGATGTCATTATTTTTTCCACTATGTCGTGTTTAATGTCACGTAGGCCCCCTCCAAATTAGTATAGTCTTCTCACCTTTTCGGCTCTGGACTGCTCTCTGTGCAGCCGTCTGTGGTGGTACAGAGGGTAGTCGCTGGCCAGCTAATAAAGACTCACAATTTGGCTCATTCAGCCTCAAGGTGGTCTTTCTCGCACTCCGTACCATAACATATATGTGTTTACGATAGTCAACGAAACAATACTAAAACCAGAAAATTCTGATAAGCTCTGCCCACCCCATTCCTCCCACTCATCTGCCCGTGGGGACCCAGTATTAGTAGGTTGGAGTGCCTTTTCCCACTCCTTTCTCCATGTGTAAGAGGGGTGTTTTTATTATTAATGGAGTGAGAATATTACTTAACATCTTACTTTTCTTATTTCAAAATTCATGGTGGATATTCACCCAAACTAATAGATATAGAGCTAACTCATTTTTTTAAAACAACCAAATATATCAGTCACTATGTAACAGCCATTTTCTCCTTCTCTGTGAACAGACCCTGGTTTTACCAAAGGTTTAAGTTATCAGGAATGTGTTCAGGTGAGGCCAGCCTCTCTGTAGACTTAAGGAATGAATCATGATTGGTCTATAACAATCATAGTAACTTCTTTGTTTGTTTTCATATAATTTTTGTGAAGTATACTATTAATACAGAAAAGTGCATACACATCAATGACTTTTCCCCAGGCAACATTCCCACATAAACATTGCCCAGATTGGGATACAAAACATTACCTGCATCTCAGAAGCCTACTTCATAGTGCATTTTACAGGTTGCCCTCTTCCAAGGTAATCAACATTTAATGTCTCTCACCACAGATTAGACTTGCTGCTTTTTGGGCATTATGTAAATTGAATCACACATATATATTCTTTTGTGTCTTTATTTTATTGTTCAACACTATGTGAGATTCCCCCATGTACTCTGTACAATAGTAGTTATTTTTCACTGTTGTATAATATTCTATTGTATGACTATAATGCGACATCTGTTCATTCTGCTATTTATACAAATTTTCTTGTTTCCAGTTTGGAACTATTATCAAAAATGCTATGAATATTCTTGTTCATATCTTTTTAGTGCACATATTTATGCATTTCTATTGAGCGTATGTCTAGGAATAGAATTGCTCAATTCATAGAGTGTGTGTATGGCCAACTTTATAGATACCGTCAAACAGTTTGCCAAAGTGTTTACACCAATTTACACTCCTACCAATACTATATAAAATGAATGGTAACTCCACATCCTAACACTTGTTATGGTCAGTATTGTTTATTTCACTTTAGTCACTCTCGTAAGTATCTCATTTTGGTTTTCTTTTCAATTTCTCCAGTAATTAATGATTCTGAGGACCTTTTCTGTATGTTTATTGTTCCTTTGGATAAATTTTATGATACACCTGTTCAGTTTTATGAATTTTTTATAAGGTTGTCTGTTCTTGTTGATTTGTCTGAATTCTTTATATATCTGGAAAAGAATCTTTTGTCAAATATATGTACTGCAAATATGTCCTCTTACTCTGTGACTTATATTTTCACATTTTAATACAAAAGTTCTTAATTTCAGTGGAATTCAATTCATCAGTGTTTTCCTTTATGGTTATTTTTGTGTTCTGTTTAAGAAATAATACTGATCTTGAAGAGATTCTCCCACAGTATCTTCTAGAGGCTGTTTTTCTTTAAATTTTTTTTGTATAATCCAACTGCAATTGCTTTTTCCACTTGAGATAGAGGTAACAATTCATTTGTTTATTTATGGCTATCTAATTGATGTAGCATTAAATATTGAAAAGACCATCCTTTCTTCCACTGCATTGCAGAGGTACCTTTGTCATAAATCAAGTGCTTGTGTATATGCAAGTATGTTTCTGAACTCTCGTTTTTGTTCTATTGATCTATTTGTATATCTGTTAGGTAGTTAGCCAGGGATTCCAGGTCTCCTAGGGATGAGAGTTTGTGCCTTGCATTGGTGCAATTGCTCCACCTGGGAAGAAGGACAAGGGTGGGCCCTAGGCCCCCACGTTGGTCCTGCCCCACCTTAATCCTGCCCTGAGCTACTGCCATACCTGGGGGAGGAGGGAATACCCTAGGAATCTGCCATAGGGTAGATAACTTAGCATGTCAGCTGCAAAAGAATGCGGAGGACTCTCTAGCCCACGGGCCAAGCACCATAGGTACCACAGAGTCTAGAAATTGACCTAGAACAACCCACATGTGTAGTAAGGCTCAGGTCATGGGACAATGGGCTTTGCTGGGACAATGGGTCTGGACGTCATCTGTGGTGTATGCATCATGCTCTGTAAACCTGTATCTTGCTTTTTCTCTATGATTCCTATCTTTCTCCCCTCCATAAACCTCATTTTTGTGCTTGCCTTACTTTGGTGCATCTGGTCGTTCTTCGGCCATGAGTGTGCTAAGAACCGACATTTCAGACTGAAACCTGGCATATTCTTATGTGGCTACCTTACCATTTTAAATATTGCAACTTTAAAATAGGTTTTGAGTGCTCCCTTTGGCAGCACATATACTAAAATTGGAATGATACAGAGAAGATTAGCATGGCCCCTGCTCAAAGATGACACGCGAATTCTTGAAGCGTTCCATATTTTTATTTAAAAAAATTTAAAAAATAAAATAAGTTTTGATATCTAGTAGTGTAAGACCTCAACTTTATTTTTCATCTTCAAGGACCCAGTTAGAAAAGGAGAGATCCTTTGTCAGAGATCTAACCCTACGGTTAAAAAGCAGACAATAGAAAGAGAGATGTGCCTTTTTATCGCTGAACAATTTGAAAGTAAGTTACATGCATAATGGCCCTAAGTACTTCAGTGTGGATTTCCTAAGAATACGGATATTGTCTTACAGAACCACAGTACAGTCATCAACTTCAATAAAATTTAACACCGATATAATATTTTGATTTAATCTACCATTTGTATTCCTTGTGTTCCAATTTTTACCAATTGGCCTAGTAATGTACTTTCTCGTATTTCCCCCTCCAGCACAGGAGCCAATCTAGGACAAGATATTACATGTAGTCAGCTTGTCTTTGTAGCCTCCTTTAATCGGAGGCATCTCCACAGCTTTTTGCAGTCTTTCATGACATTAACATTTTCTTATTATACAATCCATCCTCTTTTTTTTTAATAGCATGTTCCTAATCTTGGATTTGTCTGATGTTTCTTCAAGGTCAGATTAGGCCTTACATTCTTCTCTGGAATGCTCTGTAAGTGGTTCTGTGTCTTTCTTTCTTTATTTGTCATGTCAGTATCTATCACCTAGTCAAAGTTTTGTCTAATTTCGCCACATGTAATTGCTGCTCTTATTTCCCTCTTCCAACTAATAAGCAGTCTGTAGGAGATAGTTTAAAATGAAGTGAATATCATGTTTCTCATAAAAATTTCCTCACAGATTTAGCATGATTGATGATTCTTAACTAATCCAATCTTTACTGTGATGATTGCAAAATGACAATTTTCCAACTTCAGCACTCGAGTAGGAGGGTTTTTTTTTTTCAATTTATTTCTCTCTCTTCCTCCTTCCCCTCTAAGAGTTAGGCAATTGTCTTCAGCTAGCCCCTGGATCACAAGTCCAGAACTAAGTCTAATAATTTCATTTCAGGTCTTCTTTCCTGTGTCAATGGGAAAGAAACCAAGCTCTGTAAAATAATATAAAGAGGTTTATTCTGAGCCAAATTTGAGGACCATGACCCAGAGCCACACCCAAGAAGCCTTGAGCAAGTGGACTGTGTCTGGGTTACAGTTTTGTTTTATACATTTCAGGGAGACAGGGGTTACAGGTGAAATCATAAATCAATACATGGAAGGCATACATCGGTTTGGCCCAAAAAGGCAGGCCATCTCAAAGTGGGGGAGGGGGGATTGTGCAAGGATGTCATAGGTTATAGGTGGATTTAAGGACTCTTTGACTTGTAATTGGTTAAAAAAAAAAAAAACACGAAGCTTTGTATAAAGGCTTGGAATGTTTTAAGTTAAGATAAGGAGGTCTGTTAAGCAAAGACAAGCTACCGACATATATTTGTTGTGTAAATTGAGGACCCTCGGGTTTGGTTTTGTCTTGCATAGCCTCAGGCCTGTCATTGAGTTACCAAGGATACCTGCAAGAAGGGAGGGGGCATGATGAGGCATGGCTGACCTCCCTCTCTTGGCCTGCAACTCAGTTTTAGGGAATCCCCTTGGCCAGGAGGGGGTCCATTCAGTGGGTGGTGGGGGAGTCTTAAGATTTTCTTTTAATTCACACCTACGGTGATGCTGGGATCAGCGCAGACCCCGTTACCAAGCCAGTGTGAGCTCATGGTTCTCCACTGCATTGTGTTTAATATTTTCTGTCAGTTGGTTTTAGGCATGACCCTAAAATCCACTGGACTTTTAACTTTTTAGCCCAATCTGATAGTTTTTGCCCTTCGATAGTCCTTAAGACTGTTCTTATTTAGTTTACTATTTGCTATGCATGACTTTATAATATTTTTCAATATTATCTTATAATTACTGTTTACAGTTATTCTTTATTTAACTGTGCTTCTTTTTTCCCATTTCCTTGCTTTTTCCAGCATGGTAAAGTATTTATTTCTTCCTTCTTTCTAATTCTTGCTAATTTTGAAAGTTTCTTGATGCTTTAAAAATATGCAAATGGTTATTTTCTGTTTATAACAATCATAACTCAACACATATTTCTTCATTTTATAAAAAATAATCATATGCTTCATCAAGACAGCTTATTTGCCTACTCCTTCCCCATCCCACCACAATAAACTTTTGATCATCCCCATTCTCCTCCCACTCTTGAGAAAGTTTATCTTACTCACTGTCTCCCTGAAAGGCAGGAATTGATAGCAGAAAAATGTACTTTGTTTTGTATGAAACAGAAACTGTTTTAGATTAGAAAAATATATTCTCTTTGATTCTAACTAATGCCATTTGCTTCTGTAACCGCGCTTGCTTTTAGTTGCTAGTCAGATATAGCTAATCAGAATGAAAAACAGGACAGGAGTAAATCCATGACAGGCTGAACTTCCTAAAATAAGCCTAAGTTTCAGTCTCCCCGGAACCGAAACGCGGACCAAAACTGGCGCCGGCGCGAAAATTGAAAATCCCGGGGCTTGGAGCCAACCAATCAAGAGTCAAAACCAACCACCACTTTCAAAGGAACCAATGGACTAAGGGGGGAAGCGGGGATGGTGTGCCCAACGCGTCATGTGGAACCTGCGTGTCGTGTGCCACTGATGTGTCGTGTGCAAAAGAAAGTATAAAAGCTTCACCTTTACCCCAGGGCGGGGTCCTGGTCCACAGGGAGGCCACTGCGTTGGTGCTCCGGGACTTGGACCCTAGCTCGAACTAGCAAATAAACTCCTTTGCCATTAGCATCCTCGGTGACTCTGCCTCTCTGTTCTTGGGGCCGAGGGGAACCGGTTCTTACATCCCCACTCCCTGCACATTTTGGCCCATTCAGGTTTTATTTAGGTAATTTAAAATATTTAGTTCCCACCTATCATTTAGTTTTCTCTTACAATATACTCTTTGTTTCAATACTTACATTACATATATATATATATATATTTATATGTATATATGCACCATCATCATTCCCTGTCTTTAGATTTTTATTCTGATTTAATTGCACTTTGTTAGTTTTATTTGCACTTGATTTAACCGCAAGCTTTGGTAATTTCTTTGGATAGGGTATTTGGGCAACATTAAATAAGCATATTTGCTTATCTGAAAAATTTTCTTTCTTTCTTTCTTTCTTTCTTTCTTTCTTTCTTTCTTTCTTTCTTTTCTTTCTTTCTTTCTCTCTCTCTCTCTTTCTTTCTTTCTTTCTTTCTTTCTTTTTCTTTCTTTCTTTCTTTCTTTCTTTCTTTCTTTCTTTCTTTCTTTCTTTCTTTCTTTCTTTCTTTCTTTCTTTCCTTTCTTTTCTTTCTTTTCCTTTCCTTGTTTTCTAACATAGTCTCACTCTGTAGCCAGGTTAGAGTGCAGTGGTATCGTCATAGCTCACTGCAACCTCAAACTCCTGGGCTGAGTAGCTGGGACTACAGGTGCAGTGCATGTCACCAGACCCTGCTAAGTTTTCTGTTTTTAGTCGAGAGACAGGGTCTTGCTCTTGCTCAGGCTGGTCTTGAACTGAGCTCAAGAGATTCTCCCGCCTAGGCTTCCCAGAGTGCTAGGATTCCAGGCGTGAGCCACATGCCTGGCCTTTTCCTTTTCTTAAAGAGATGAATTATATCTTTGCTATGTAATATTTTTTTAGGTCCGTTCTCTTCTCGAGCGGTGTTAATAATGAGAAGTCTCATACTAGTCTGTTTTCTCTCCTTCTGTACATTATATAATGTTTTCTCTTTTTCACTGGAATTCAGAAATCTTACCTGTGTGTGTTTGTGTGTGTGTGTTTCCATTAATCCTGATGATACTCATTGGGTCCTTTCAAAATAGTCACTCAATTTTTTTCTTTCAGATTAGAAAAAGTTTCTTCCTTGTGTATTACTTTTTCATTTTTGAACATCCTGTTACTTGAATATTTGGTTTCCTGGCTTCATCTTTCCATGTCGTAGGAGTATCTTTCCTCCCACGATTTCCATCTCTTTGGTATTTTTGTCTTATCTACTAGTATTTCTTCCAATTGATCTTCAGACTATTATTGCTTTTTCAGTTCAAACACAAATTTTTGTGTTAGCTGATCTTTGGTGCGCTCTAGTTGTTTTACTATGAAAGTAATTTTAAAGTGTTTTTCCTATTCTTCCATTCAACTTCACTGGGAGTCAACTTGATATCCTTACCTCTGGTTTCCAAGATTTCTTATGTGAACTGTTGCTTTTTGAAGCTGGGTGTGGTTTGGTATGCCTCAGTAATCAGCTCAAGCCCTCAGGGTCTCCGCAGCAGTGCTGAACAAGTAGTAGTAGAAGATACAGAAAATTCTACTCTCAGGAATTGGTGGTACATAACCTGTCAAAATCCAACCGCCCTTTTAAGACAGAAGAAAGAACCCTCTGTGCCCCCAGGCCTCCCTAAGAATAAGAAGTAGCTCTCCCTTGGCCATGGAAAGTAAATAACTCAGTCACCCAGTTGCGTTTCCTTCGGTCAACTTGACGGAGCAAAGGCTGACAATCCTCCCTAGGACGACAGGAATACAGGCAGCTACAGCTGCCAGCTGAGGAGAGTTGGAGACTCAAACCCCTCAGATAATCACACGACCTGGGCTTTTAATCTCTGGCCTCAGTGGGGATCAAGCGCTCTACTCTGAAGGTGATTTACTTCCTCCCTGAAAGATTCTGTTAGAATTGCAGCCGCACACGTGTCCTGGGTCCTCTGCTAGCGTGCCTTCCCGTGCTGTGGCATCCCTACTGAGGAGTCAGGAAGGAGCTCAAGTGAAGGGTGTGTCTTCAAGTCACCATCTTCGCAAGACTCCATCCATCACTGAGCTTTCTTCCCTGCCACAATTCTCTTTCCCTTCCTGTCCACCCCAGCAGGTCCAAGCTCTGTAGATCTCAGTTTACTATTGATTTCCCACATCAATTCTCCAACATTAGGAGCAAAGCCATAACCAAACTTCCTAGGCCCTAGTTACAGAATCAGGAAGGTGGCTACACAGATATGCCTGCTCCCTTCCTGTTTCACACTGCCTAGGGTACAAGGACATCTCCTCCCCTGCCAGTCTTTTTTGCCCTGAGCCACTGTTGATCTCTTTTCTTGTTTTACTTTCTCAATCCAGATGCTGAAATATCTTAGCTTGGTTATTTTGCATTAGGTTTCTTAATGTCCTCCTACTTCATTATTCCTCATCTCCTCTCCCAGGTAAGTCCTTTCAGTTCCCTTCTACACAAAGTCAACTCTCATACCTCTCCTCAGAAACAAACCCGAGATAGAGCGTAGTTAGTATCTGTTACCCCGGAATCCATTCTTCCTCCTTTCTTTCCAATATGGCACGTGGCTGCCATCCACATCACATTTCCTTGCATTCTGTGCTGCCTGGGGCCACGTGACTGAGCTCTCACCAATGGAATGTGAGTGAACCGATATGTGCAAATCGCACATCATTCCTTACAAGGAAATTATTTGCCCTCTACTTTGTTCTTTTTTTCCTGTGAGTTGACCATGTATGTGGTACTGTGAATTAGCGTTTACCATACACTATATTCTAGAACAGCATCGTCTCAAAGAAATATAATGTGAGCCACAAATATAATTAAAAAATGTCTAAGCTTTTAAAAAAAGAAATGGATAAAATTAAATTTAATAACATATCTTTAACCTAATACATCCAAAATCTTACTTCAAAATTCAGTCGATACTTCAATAATATAAAATTATTAATGAGACCTTTTACATCCTTTTTTTAATTCCACAGAAAGTTGTTGAAATACGATGTTTATTTTATGCTTATAGGATATCCTGCTTGGACTGGCCACATTTCAGGAGCTCAGAGCCACAAGTGGGTAGTGGCTGCCACATTGAACAGAACAGCTCTGGAGTATGGTAGAGCAACAGGGCAGAAGGAAGTGGGGACCATGGTACTGACCACCCCGACCCCCAGCCTCCCTGGACTATCTGACTATGGCTAATACAGGAATAAACTTCTACCTTGTTAGGGCCAGGTTTTTTTGCTGTTGTTGTTTATTTTTAGCTTATCTATTATGGAAGCTTAGCCTGTAATACTGATTCTCACACTTAATCTCACCCTCATGGCAATACTGATTCAGCTCATTGAAAACTCCTGTGTTCAAGGCAGCTAGTTAAGGAATCATAACCGAAGAAGCTCTGGTAATAGAACCCTTGGGGACATATCTGGAGGGACAGATATTTCATAATAAACTATGTCACACTCCCATCTATTTTTCACTTTTCAGCTATCTATTGACACCAGGCGTCCATCTGCTTCTCTCTAACATTTTTCTGTGGACCCCTTATGTTTTATAGGAACTGTTTGGGACTGAACTAGGAGTAAAAGATACAATACAGAAGATACATTGAAGACAGGATAAAGACCCAAAAAGCAGCAAGGGAAGTACAAATAAAGTTGAAGTAGGAAGAAGTCAGGGGTATCAAATTAGGGAGAATTTAATTGTTAAAAGAGAAAATCATATCAACAGATCATTGAGCTTTGAAAAACATTTTAAATTTCTGCTATATGCCAGATACTGGACTGGACAGCAGAAATTCAAAGATGAGTATTTCATGGTCCTGTCCTCAAAGACCTCATTGTCTAATGGTGGAAACGGGAAACTAAAATGGCTGGCTTCATTACAGTAGTATAAATTTTACGACAGGTAGTGTGTTGAAGAATGCCCCCCACCCAGTTCATGTCCAGCTAGAACCTCAGATTTGGATCTGATCTGATTTGGAAATGAGTCATTGTAGACCTCAAGATGAGGCCATACTTGATTAGGGTAGGCCCTAAATCTAATGACTGGTGTCCTAATAATGAGAGGACACAGAGAAGATCACGTGAAGACATAGGCGGAGACCAGAGTGATGCATTTACAAGCCAAGGAACAGCGAGGATGGCCTGGAACACCAGGAGCGAGGCACGGCAAGGAAGGAATCCTGCCTCGAGTCTTCAGAGGGATACCTTGATTCCAGACTTCAAGCATCCAGAACCATGAGAGAATCAGTTTCTTCTGTTTTAACCACCTGGTTTGCGGCAGTTGGGAATGGCAGCCCTAGGAAACTAACACCTGGTAAAGTCAACCAGAGGCCTGGAGGAGCACATGGGAGGAGCACCCACCTAGACTGGGGCCTGCAGGGAGGCTCGTGGTGGAGAAGACATTCAAACTGAGTCTTGAAGCATGAGTATGACAGCCAAGATGGGGAGCAGAGGAGTGGGGAGAATGGTAGCAGAAGGATACGCATGTGCAAAGGCCCTGGCAGCAGGACAGTGTGGCGCATTTTGGAGACCACGAGCATTTGTTTTAGCAAAAATATAGAGAATAACCGAGGAGAGAAGCTGGAGATGAGATAGGTGAGGTATGGAAGGAATGAATGGCTTTAAAAAGGCCATATGAGGTCCATGTGACGAGGTGAGCTTTATCCCATTGGTGCCCTAGCACCTCTGCGGATTTTCAGTGGGGTGTCACAGTGCGCTGGTGGTGATGAGCAGATCATATCTGCCTGATAACGAATGACACTAAGGACATGGAATTGATATGATCCAATAACCAATCATAATTGAGGTGAGAGGAATGGCGACTTTTAGGATGGTGCTAAGGGGCCAGGTGCGGTGGCCCCCACCTGTAATCCCAGCACTTTGGGAGGCCCAGATGGGAGGATCACTTGAGCCCAGGAGTTCAAGGCTGCAGTGAGCTATGATAGAACCACTATACTCCAGCCTGGGTGACAGAGCAAGACTTTGTCTCTTAAAAAAAAAAAACAACATTTTTTAATTTAAAAAAATTTTAAAATAAAAAAATGAAAGGATTGTGCTAAGGTTTATGATATCAGTGATTAGATGACTACTGATCCCCAGTTGAGAAGGAAATAGATGGCTGGGCGCATTGGCTCACCCCCGTAATCCTAGCACTCTGGGAGGCCAAGGCGGGAGGATCCCTTGAGCTCAGGAGTTTCAGACCAGCCTGAGGAAGAGCAAGACCCCATCTCTACTAAAAATAGAAAAATTAGCCAGGTGTGGCGGTGCGCGCCTATAGTCCCGGCTACTCAGGAGGCTGTGGCAGGAGGATGGCTTGAGCCCAGTAGTTTGGGGTTGTAGTGAGCTAAGATGACACCACTGCACTCAAGCCTGGGCAACAGAGTGAGGCCCTGTCTCAAAAAAAAGAAGGAAATAGGGTTTAGAGAGCATGACGACTAGTTCAGTTTTAGAAAAGTTAAACATGTTGGAAAGTTGGTATGTGAATCCAAGCAGGGAAGAAGAGCTTTCGACACCTGGGGGATGTCAACATTTAGGGAACAGGGGAGCAGATCAGGGGAGATGGAGGGTGGGGAGAGAAAGAGGGAGAGAGCCATAACTGCAGGGAAAGGACATTTCAGAGCAGATGCTGTCAGGCCTGAGGGCTAGAAAGCATCCGCTAGATTTAACAATAAGGAGGCGATGACCATAGGTATCCACTGGGTGTCGGGGACGGGAGGCAGAGGGAGATGCGCGGAACAGGGAATTGGACTAAGAAAGGGGACATGCAAAGTACAGACTTAACTCTTAGGAAACAGCAATCAGGACAGATAAGGGAGGGTGGGTGCTTGGGTTTTTTTTAATAGATTATGTAAAATTTTATGCTGAGGGGCTCCTCCTGCAAGATAGAAAAGCAAGTTATCTCCTTACGCAGTGATAAGCAATGCAGGTGATCTGGGGCCAGCTCCTTTTCTGCCGAGACGGGAAGAGGAAAACAATGGCAGTAAGTCGGCAGAGCAAGCGGGAGGGACTCGAAGGCGTTTTCTCTTTTCCCTAAACAGAGGAGGACTTTTCTGGAGTGAGGGTGAAGGCTTCTGGCTAGGGACGGAGTGGCACTAACCTCGCGTGTGCCACTTCCTCCCGCCGTGGTTCTCAGCTGCCAGGGTCGGGGATGCAGAGATGACACATAGTTGGGTTCCTTACGGGAAGGCCTTTGCCAGGTGGTATGGAGAAAAAAAGGAGGGTTTTGGGGAAAAGTAGTTGAATTAAGTTTTTTTGGAGTTTATCCTGACACGGAGCTTACAAGTTTAGTCTTGTTCCAGGTCTTCGTTCTGCAGAGGGAGAAACTGAGGAACTTGCCCAAAGTCGCACCAGTTGCTGGCAGAGCTGTGTCCCAAACTCCCAACTTCTGATACTGTGACTTCATGGCCCCGACTGAGGGCTGCCGTCCCATCAGGGTCTTGCTCCATCCTGGCCTTGGGCACTGACTCCCTTGGTGGATTATTGGAACACAGCCATTAGCCATTTGGAGGAAGGCAATTTCGCTTTGCTTCTGACTTCGCTTTTGACCATTATTGAGTAACTGGTTGCTCTACGTAGACGTGGGCTGCTTGAATTTACCTATTGGTATTGGGAAATGCTGCTTTTTCTGCAGGTTTCCAGCAGACATTCGGGAAGCACAGAGTCAATACGGCAGGAACCTTTATGAGAGACAAAGCTAGTGACTGCAGTGCGCCCAATGACGCAGAACTTTAAAATCTTGTCATGTTTTTTCCAGTCACTGCGCAGTCTTTTCCAATACCGACCCCTTTCATCCCACTTTGAATATTTCCCACTTTTGTTTTACTATCTTCTTGTTACAAGAAAAAAATTGTAATCACTGGGATTATGGTTTTTGTGAAATAGCAAGGGACCGACTTTTTGGTGATATTGTCATGGATATTTCAATGACCATGTTCTTGACAGGCACCCCGAAGACACGTCATTGTACCTCTGCACCCATCGTTTTCTGAACTGAATGTGGTCTCTGTCTGTCTCTCTCAGTGGTTGTCAGGCTCACTCTGAAAAAGAAAAGAACCAGCTACCAATTTGAATTATTCTTAAATACGGAGGATACATATTTTAACTACTTTAAACTTACTTATAATGATATAAATTATACAAATGATCATGGATCATTATTAAAATCATTTACATTCAAACAAATGAAAGATATTACTGAAGTTACAGATCCTCAAATAATATATATTAGGAATGCCCCAAAACACATACCTTTAAAATTAGAAAATGACCATGAGAGCTGGACCGTCAACAGTGTTTATTTAAATGCTTAAATTGGATTAACATTTTATTTTGTTGGATATCATCACTCTATTCAGGATTAGGGTTACCAAATGTAGCAAATAAAAACACAGGATGCTAACTTCAATCTGCATTTCAGATAAACAACGGATCATTTTTTAGTGTAAGTATGCATACTTGCATATAAATTTATTCATTGTTTATCTGAAATTCAAATCTTACAGGGCTGCCCTGTACTTTATCTGGTAACCCACTCAGGATTCACTTAAGTCTAGCATAGCATAAATGCTACCTTCGTCACCAGGTGTGCTCATAAGTGTACACTCCTGAAATGTCTCCCGTCCGCTGTCCCAGTGCCCTTGGGCTCACAGAGACGTTATCCTTGGGCCAGTGTAGGCTGAAGAGCGGGTGAGGAGTCCAGCAGTTCCCACAGAGTTAGTGCACGTGGAGGGTGACTGGGAAGCAGAGGGCAGGAGGCTGGGGTACAATTCTGAAGGGAAAATGACCCAGGACACTCACACTGCTACTTCGTCCTCCTACAAAAAATCCTGGCTGTGAAGATTTCGTCAAAGTGTATCCTTTTAATACTCCTGAACAGAACCCTTTTTGCAAGTCAGTAAACGGGGTTCAACCTATCTCTGCCCGATATTAAATGCATGTGTATTGATGAAAATTCTTGCCTTCTCCGCTCCCCCTCCAGGCGTTTATTTTACATTCCTGGAGTCAAAGCAAAAGCCAACAGCTTTAATCCTAACAGGGTTGTCTTTCTTTCTTTTTCTTCTTGTGAATGGTGGGAGTAGGATGGTCAGAGTGTTGGAAAGAAAGTTATCTGGTAGCAGTATAGAAGAGAGCTTGTCCTCAAATTTGAATGTTTGTGGGTAGCAGGGTGAGGAATGGGAGTGGGGAGCGGGTGGTGCTGTCTACCTGGGGCCCTGCCGTATCCTCCGCCCCATCTTCAATAACTCCTGAGTGTCATTTGATTATTCACAGCCTGTCTGTGGGTGACACTGGTGGCGCAGTCTACCTACACTTGTAGATCCCATATGTCTGGGAAAATGGCTTTATGAACCTCCCCCTTCCCATCCACCTTTCGCCCTTTTATTATAGTAATTATACTCCGCTTATGATATGCTTATGGTAACTAGTACCAAATACGTACCATCGTAGAAATGTGTGTGCATAAATATATTTACACACATATATATATACATATAATACCTTTTTAAAGAATAAATGTAATGTATATTCATTGCAGAAAAATTAGTAATTGCCAAATAAGTATTAAATCACCCACAATCCAGAGATAACTACTGTTAATATTTTGGGCTGGCGTGGTGGCTCACGCCTGTAATTCTAGCACTCTGGGAGGCTGAGGTGGGAAGATTGCTTGAGCTCAGGAGTTCGAGCCCAGCCTGAGCAACAGTGAGACCCTGTCTCTACAAAAAAATAGAAAATATAGCTGGGTGTGGTGGCGCTCACCTGTAGTCCCAGCTACTGGGGAGGCTGAGGCAGGAGGATCACTTGAGCCCAAGAGTTGGAGGTTGCAGTGAGCTATGATGATGCCACTGTACTCTAGACAGAGTGACAAAGCCAGACTCTGTCTCAAAAAAAAAAAAAAATGAATACTTTTTTTCATTTTTTTCCATACACAATTTTTTTTACATATTTAAGATCACACTTTCTCACTTAATATTAATCATGATCACTTTCTGCCATCAGACCTTTCCTTCCTTATATGTTATGGGGAAATGTGTGTTCTACAAAAGACATTTAGAAACAAGATATTGGAATTTATCAATCTCTATGACTCTCCCTAAACATCTTTCCAAATGAGAACCTCCCTTAGCAATGATGGCCTATGACTTTAAACTTGTAGCCCAAATTTCTCACCAAGAAATCCTTTGTCATTTTTGGAGGGAAATTTTGTATGAATTTATAATATGCTTCTTTCTTAGGTTTTGTAGCTCATACTCTTAAATATTGCACACAAAGCAGCATTCTCATATAAGCATCTCTCCCACTCTCCGATCATTGGTGCATTTAACTCACCACGTGACCTTTCAGAGGAGGACGAAAGCCTAGTTTAAGGAGCCAAACACTTGACTTCATCATGACGCTGTCTGCTCAGATTGCTGACAGAGGAAATCATGTGGATTCTAAGTTTACTTGAAGCCTGTCTTTGGTTTCTCCACATCAACTGAGGACACGTTAGAATTCAAGAATGCCCACTGTCACTTTTGGGTGCTTCTCTCTCTGGAAACCAATCAGGCTCCAGTATACATAACAGCAACTCAATAAATGTTTATTTAATAATGAAGGAATGATAGACCAACTAGGTATACTCAGGTTCATGCATCCTTTTGCAGTGAGCTTTGTGGCACTGGATTGAAAGAATATATATATTTTTCACAATTTTCTAAATGTAAGGTTTAAGCTCTTTGCATGTGTGAATTGCTAAGAGATTGTCACTCCAGTAGGTGATCTCATATGCTTTCATTTAAATTCATCATCATGATACAGATGTTGCACCAGATAAATATTATATTTTGAGGATGTGTTTGGAATTCAACTTACTCTTTTTTTCTCCCTTATTGTTTTCTTGGCCATCATTGCAGTGCACTGTAAATACAAAATAAGTAACTTAAATGCATAGAGAGGATAGAATATTGTCATACCAAAGGAATAGAATTTACATTTCACTGTGCCAGGCAGTGCATATAACGACTTAATTATCATTAAAAAGCTCATAGCAACTTGACGAGGTGAGTTCTAATTTATCTACTTTTCTGCCTGGGAAGAGATTTTGTACACACCTGAAGTCACACAGCTGGCAACGGTATTGAGATTCAATCCTAGGCTGATAAAATTTCAAAGCTCATATTATTTTCACCTTCTAAGAGAAAGAGCAACATTAGACAAAGGGCATCTTTAGCGAAGGACTATGGCATCACATAAAAGATGTCACAAGTAGGGGAAATGCAGAAGACAAGGAGGGCACCTGTAAAAGGAAATGTGGTTGAAGCAAAAGAGGAAGAAAGGAAAAAGAAGAAACCAGTAGCCCAGCTGCAGCCGACTTGTCTGGCTTGGTTCTTTACCCAGGGTTGTGGGTTTTTTGAAAAGAACTAAATAAAAGGTCACCTATGCTTGTGCAACCCGGCAATGAGATTCTTTTGTGAATTGTCGTGCACATTACCTCTGTTTTCTAATCTTGTCTATCCTTGGTTTGTTGGGGTGCCCATGGTATGGAAGCAGGGGCAGCGGTCAGGGAGTCAGAAGATTCTGGCATTGGCAGGGCTACTGCTACCTGTGTCATCCTGGATGAGTCATTCGGCTTCTGAGTCTTGGTTTTTCCATTTCTAAAATGCCCACTTTTCCAACCTGATAGTGTTTTGTGGACACAGAAAACCCAAGTGAAATACATATGTGAATGTTAATGACATGGCACTGTACAGATAAATCATGATGACGGTCTCAACTAAAGGCTACTGAGAGTAGTATTTGTTCTTCTGATACTGGAAGTGTGAGAGAGGAAGGATTTGGGATGATAAAGGATTCCAGAGACAATTTGGATTTGAGTTCAATCTGGCCACTGTGGTGACTACAGTGATTTTGGAACTACTTGATTAATGTCCTTTCTACTCATTGAGGAAATAAATCATTTTATGAGTCTAGATTGCATTTAACACCCCTACAATAAAAATGAAGAATTTCACATGCAGCAATGATTTACTTGTGACTCGAGCTATAGCGATTCTGACCAAGTTACTGAAGTTGACAGCAGAAGAAATATAAGCATCCAGCAGTGAGTTGTTCCAAGTGAAAATGACCATGCTGTTTCCAGAAACATTTGGTAAGCAATTTGTGTGTGGAGAAAATAATAGCAAATGCAAAAATGAACAAATGACAATTTAGCCATCAGTGTGTGCCCTGTGGAGTCATCGAAGCTCAGGGGGAGATTTCCTGATTTCGGGGTCATAATTCTTCCTTGTGATAGCATGCAAATAAAGAATCGGCTTAATGTGACCAGATCAGGAAATTTATGAGTCAGCATAAATAAATAAAAATGCTGACTAGGTGAGTCAATAATTGCTTCTATTTACTGTCTAACTGCCCACTCTTGAACTTACATCAGAGTCGTGAATAATGAAATCTGAACAGTATGAATTTGTGCATATTACCTGGATTGGAAATTCAAAATATAGTCAGAATTCCACTTGAAGATTTTTTAAGGATGTGTTATCATATTCCCTTTCATAGACTTCATGCTGTTAAAGTAAATGTCATAAACTCCCTCTTGTCAGCAGGTAAAAATAGAAGAATTATTTCTGGCTTAAATCTCAGGTACTAAAATATTTTCATCTTCCAGAGATTATCAGGACATTCTTTCCTCTCAAACTTTTTCTCCTGTTCTGACTCAAGGAATCACAGATTTCTAGAGTGAGAGGCATCTTTCTCATTCTTGATGTCTCTATAATTGAATACAATCTTAGCCCGTTTAAAAATTGGATTTTTCATTTGTTTCCTTTTGTTCTAGAAATAAGCTCGGCCTACTGATATACGTGCCTCAAATGTGTAAGTTGAGCCGAGGATGGGGACATTTAGTAGATTGGTGAAATCTGTCGCAAATCCGTAAGTGCTGGAGATACACACGGAGCACACGGCGTGTGGGCACAGTATAAAGTTAATGCACTGTGGTCGAGGTATTGGTTATGTGGGCTTTCTCTCCCTGCTTGTCATTTGAGTGTAACATAGGCCATAATTTACAAAATTGGAATATGTATATTTGTTTTAAAAATATAGGCCAGGTGTAGTGGCTTAGACCTATAGTCCCCCGCTCTTGGGAGGCTGAGGCAGGAGGATCGTTTGAGCCCAGGAATTTGGGATGGGCCTGAGCAAGAGCAAGACCCCATCTCTATAAAAATTTAAAAATTGCTGGGCATGGTGGTCTGCCTGTAGTCCCAGCTACTTGGGAGGCTCAGGTAGGAGGATCACTTGAGCCCAGGAGGTCAAGGCTGCAGTGAGCTATGATCACACCACTGCTCTCCAGTTCTGGGTGACAGATTGAGGCGCTGTCTCAAAAAAAAAAAAAAAAAAAATATATATATATATGTATATATGTGTGTGTGTGTGTGTGTATATAATGGGCTCTATAAAATATATGATCATAGCATTTAAAATTGGAAAGGATCTTAGAGCATATCTAGTGATAATATGATGTCTTGAAACAGTTAAATGATGTGACAAGAAGGACACTTCGCCTCTGTGCTATTCTTTCCAAAATCCCATAACCCCAGTCTAATCATGAGAAGAATATCAGACAAACCCAGATTAAAGGAACATTCTACAGAATGCCCGGCTGGTTCTTCCCAAGGCTGCCAAGATCATGAAAAACAAGGGAAGGCTGAGAAACTGTCGCAGACCAGGGAGCCTGGGGAGATGTGAAAAATAAATGTGGGGCCCTGGATTGGATGCTGGAGCAGAAAGAGGACAGTAATGGAGAAACAGGTAAAATCCAAATAAGTCTGGAGTATAGTTAATAGTAAGGCCAATATTAGCTTTTTTAATTTGGACAAACATACCACACTGTATTGTACAGTGTTAACAGCAGGGGCAACTAGAGAGGAACACTCTGAACTCCTTTTGTGACTTTTCCATAAATCTAAAATTATTCTAAAATTAAACATTTATTTAAAAAGATAGAAATTTCTAATGAAAATAATTACCCTTTTTTGGTGGAACATTGCTCTAGTGCTGGCTAGTATACGGACTGTTTCAGAGGTCAAACACACATATTAGTAAATATATAAGTCCCTTGGATGGGGAATTTAACATGCGCATACCTCAACGCCCTACTATTTTTTTTTTTTTTTTTTTGAGACAGATTCTCACTGTGTTGCCTGGGCTAGAGTGCCGTGGCGTCATCCTAGCTCACAGCAACCTCAAACTCCTGGGCTCAAGCGATCCTTCTGCCTCAGCCTCCCGAGTAGCTGGGATTACAGGCATGCGTCACCATGCCCGGCTAATTTTTTCTATATATTTTTAGTTGTCTGATTAATTTCTTTCTATTTTTAGTAGAGACGGGGTCTCGCTCTTGCTCAGGCTGGTTTCGAACTCCTGAGCTCAAGCAATCCGCCCGCCTCGGCCTCCCAGAGTGCTAGGATTACAGGCGTGAGCCACCGCGCCCGGCCCCTACTATTTTTAAGAATTTTTTTACTCATACATCTCTCCATGAATATTCATTTCAATTATTCTAAATACAATTTTGAAAACAGAATGGAATTTTATAAATAACTTTTTCAAATTAAATATAGTGTAGACTTTTCCAAAAATATCTATTTAGAAGGATAAGCTGTTTCACTCTGAAACTGAAGACACAGAATGAGAAGCCAATGACATAAATTGTCTGATCATTTCCTTTTCCAGTTATTTAAATATTAGCTCTGAAAATATCTAGATGTCTTTATAAATTTCTTAGGACTCTCATTGGATTGTTTCTTTTTTTAACTGTGGAGATTAAGGCCATAACTTTTATTAACATCAGATGTATGGGAAAATATATTAGCTTGCTCCCCAACCATAAAGAGAGTCATGTAATATTTAGGGTCATCTGTTACTTTTATTATGCCACAGTTTGAATATAGTAGCAGCTAATAAATTAACTGACTAAAGTCACACTTGGCCTATTCATCCCAAAGAAAACTGGAATTTAGGTCCAATGTGAAGGGCAGTTATGCAGACAAATCTGCTTGATTCTCAAACAAATTAGGAGGAGAAAATGAACCTCTGACTTACTCAATTCGACCTCATCTGTAGTCACATTTGCAGAGAACGGAGAGTAAGGACTGGCGGCTAATCTCTACATGGGCTGACCATGGACAGATGGAGGCGTACCATGAAGATACTGTCTTGGATGGCATAAAGAATTCTGCGGGGATTTTCTTATCCATTTTATGTCAATCCATCCTGCAGAACAAAGTATCTTACGTATGCCAGAATATAAGCATTGGCATTTGAAGAAGGAAGTCAACAGCTGACTCAGTGCCAGGAATCTGTGCATATCTTAAAGGTATCATCTTATGTAACTCTCTGAACAGCCTGCATGTCTGCCGAACTCCTTCGCGCTGTCAACGTGGTGGCTTTCAACTCTAGCTGTACCTTGGAATCACCTGGGGAGCCTTTAAAACCCCGAATAACTCAGGCCACACCCCAAAGCAATTCATCAGAACCTCCGAGGGTGGGACCCAGGACCAGGGTCTTTGCAGCCCCCAGGTGATTGCGGTGTGCAGCCATGGCTGGGAAGGCCTGCTCTCAGGGTCTCCTTGGATCCTGGCACTCACTGAAGGAGGAACTTTAAGAGAAATGACTGATAGCGAGTGCTTGCATAATATCATTTTGCTCATTGTTGTTTCTGTATAATGTTGATGTCAAAAAAAGAATTGGTTTCGTTTTGTGTCTGCCCTTTCCCTTAAAGTCGCAATTTCCAAGAAGGCATCAATGACGTTAAGTGAGGACTTACTGTACTCAAAATTATTTATTGAATTAATTAACTCACCCTTTGAGGTAGGTACTTTCTGATTGTACACATAAGGAAACTGACTCTTGAACTATGAAGTAAATTGGCCAAGGAACATTGGCTAGTAGGTGGCAGCCGTTGGATCCAAATAGTGCCCAGAGACTGGGCAATTACATACTCATTACTCTCCCCTGCTGTTCCTCTGGGCATTAAGTAGAGGACTTGTCTACTAACATTGTAAAAGGAAGGCCGAATTTTTAGGTAGCAGATGAAAAGCTAAAGATTATTATATTGAAGGGCTTGAGCTGTTTCAGTGGCTGTTTGACCAGTGATTACCATCTTATTTAGACAGTAAGAACCTGAAATCTATTTTACCAGTTCAACTGGAATATTGCTGAAGTTCACAAGGTTCTGAGGAGGAAACATGCCCACTGTGCTCAAGGAACAGTAAAGACAAAAAGGATTGGAGCGTGGGCGTGGGGCAGAGGTGGTGTCCTTTGCACGAATCTGAGAACAAATGCCAGTGGGAGATATTTTCATTTGTTTTTCACTGACTTAGGTATTGCGCTGGGAATAAAGTCTTTATGGTTGAGAAAACAACATGGATTTTTGATTGCCCAGAGGAGGAAACTATAATTTTAGCTCACCAGAACTAAGGCTAAATGCATTGTAGGTTTTTTGGAAACAGCTTTAACAGTATTTGGCAGTGTGATGATAATTTTGATAAAATATTAAATTCTAAACCAAACTGATGAGTTGATTCTATATGTGATAGGTACACGACAGTAAACAGTTTACTAAACACTAAGAAATAATATAACACATGGTTTGCCTATTATAGGCGTATAGTGTTAATGTGATAGAAGAACCAGTTTCAAAAAAAGTGGCAAAAAAAATGATGATAACAGTTTGGGTCAGAGAAAAAAGAATTTGGTATAAGTAGAATGTGGTAGATATTTCTATCTAGCATTAATAATAAGAGACATAATTTGAATTCCAGTTGCAAGTTAGAAGACTGTCACTCCTGTAGAGTACAATGGTTCAGACACCTGGATTGTCATGGGTCTGGGAGAAGAGCAATTGACAGGCATCAGCCCATGTGGTGGAGGAAGAGCTGATGAGCTGTTCATACACTGAAAGTGTCCGCATTTTTACAAAAGCCCAGAGGAGACTAATTTCAGCTTCAATAACATACTGGCTCAAAGAGAATAAAATATTTTGGATATTAATATAAGAATGCTTGTTTCACTGTAAGGGATGAAATAATCTTTGGGTACAGAAGGACAAAAGTCAAATCTTCAGGTTTGTTCTCCAGAAAAGAAGAAAACTCTTAAGCACAGCTCAATGCTCTACTCTGCTGGAAATCAAGTGGCTGAGCTTCGCAACTGACAGAAGTTAGAGACAAGAACGAAAGAAAGAAAGGTAACTAAAATTATTCTGAGGTTTTATAAATGCAGGACTTTAAGAAGATGATACACCTTGGTAATGGGGAAGGCTACAGCAAGGAAGAGAGGGAATCTTTCCCTTGATGTACTCAACATAAAATGATGCAAAACATTCTGGGAAAGGTGTTTTACCAGAAAACAAATCACAATATGTGTAAAAAGATCAGTGTTGGTGTTGAAGAATATAAAAACAGGTTTAGAAATAAACAACAGAAGGATAGATCCTTGATAGCTAAATGCAATGAGTAATTCTGGAACAGGGAAAAAGAAAGGTATACATTATAATCCACATTATTGGAAGAATTTGTGAAATTTAAATATGAACACATTAGATTAGTATTGTATCGATGTTAAATACTTAATTTTGATCATTGTACTGTAGTTGTGTACGAGATTGTCCTTGTTTTTAGGAAATACACACTGAGGTACTTAGGGAAACAGAGCGGGATATCTGTAAATTACTCTTAAAAATGGTTCTGTGTGTGTGTGTGTGTGTGTGTGTGTGTGTGTGTGTGTGTGTGTGTGTGTAGAAAGAGAGAGAGAGCACAAATGATTGAGGAAATGGGAGCAAAATGTTAAAAATTAGTAAATCTGGATAAAGGTAAAATGCACATAGAAATTCTTTTTACTGTATTCTTGCAAATTTTCTGTAAGTTAGAATTATATCAAAATAAGAAATTACCAAAGATGAATCAAAAATATTTCTATATAATCGGAAACCAAATAATATTATTAAATCTCCTCTGGGTTAATAACATTATTAAAGAACACAGATTAACAAGGAAGTAATTAAAAAACCTAAGTAATATGTAGAACTGAATGTAAGTAAAACTACATGGAAAAATGCATTGGAAAAGGGAAAGTCGTCCTTGGGAGGAAATGTATAGCTCTTTAATATCAATGTGTCAGAAAACAAGAAAGCTTATCACCAAACCAGCAGCAAGTTTACCAGTTTTTTCCCTCTGGTTCTCCTGCCTCTTGGCTCTAGATGCCACAGATGTGCCCCAGCCTTCCAGTTGGAAGATCAGAGAAGGGAGCTCTAGTGAAGGCAGAAAGTACCAGGGAGATCACAAAGAGGAATATGCCCAGGAAAGTGAGCCCACAAAGTTGTTTATGAACCTCTAAGCTCACCTTTTAGTTGCACATATATGGATCTGGGCTTAATCAGCATATTAAAGACTTTGAAAACAGAACAGATCAGGTCCTAGACTGGCCAAGTATGAACGCATGAGAGACAGACGAGATAGCACTCACAGCACTCCAAATACTCCAAACCACCGCACATAGGAAGTGTGTCAAAACTGGCAACCAAAACCTAACCTCGTTGATCATCTACTAAAATAAAAATATCAATATTTTCCGTAGGATTTAAACAAGACCCAGAGTCTCATAATATTAAAAATGTTCAAGATATAATCCAAAATTACTTGGCATGGGAAGACCCAAGAAATCTCAACTCACAGGTGAGAAGACAATAAACAGATGGCAACATCGAAATGACAAAGATGTTGGAGTTAAGTAGCAAAGACTTGGACGCAGCTATTATTAAAATTCTCTAACAAGCAATTATGAACACTCTTAAATAAAAAAATGGAAAGTCTCAGCAAAGAAATTGAAGATATAAAGAAAAATCAAATGGAAATTTCAAAAGTGAAAACTACAACTGAAACAAAAAATCTCTCTGGATAGGCTAAATGGTAGAACGGAGATGACAAAAGAACAAGTCCGGGAACTGTAGATGAATCAATAGAAATTATTCAATCTGAACGACAGAGAAAAAGATTTCAAGAAATGAAAACTCATGGTTCTGTGAGAGAATTAAAAAAAAAAGAAAAGAAAACAACTCAATGTTCATGTCCTTGAAGTCTCAGAAGAGGAGAAAGAGTGTGGAGCTGAAAAAATGTGAAGATATAATCACTGAAAACTTCCCAAATTTAGAGAAAGCTATAAACCTACATCTCCATGAAGCTCAGCAACCCCCAAACAGTACAGAGTCAATGAAATCCATACCCAGAAAAGATCATAATCAAAATGCTGAAAATTAAAGATAAAAAATTTTGAAAGTATCCAAAGAAAAATAATTACCTGTACAGAAAAAAAATTTTGTTTTGGAATATTAGATTTACATTAACAGTTGCCAAGATAGTACAGAGTATTTCCAGATGGTGTATAGTATTTTCATTGTCGTTATTTAACAGATCCTGATTCCAGCTGTGGCGGCTCTGCTAGGCAGTAAGTTCTCTGGGCAGCCACCGCGGCCTCCACTGCCCCGGCCAGGACTCCCGGGCCAGGCTTCGCTTCTTCAGGCAGCACCAGGCTCTCCGAGACCTAACAGTACTTTGGGGGACGAGTTGGAGTCATCTTTTGAGGCTTGCTTTGCTTCTTTGGTGAGTCAGGACTATGTCAACAGCACTGATCAAGAAGAAATTCGAACTGGTGTTGATCAGTGTATCCAGAAATTTCTAGATACTGCAAGACAGACAAAATGTTTTTTTTCTACAAAAAAGATTGCAGTTATCTATCCAGAAACCAGAGCAAGTTATCAAAGAGGATATCTCGGAGCCAAGGAATGAATTACGGTGGAAAGATGCTCTGCTCCAGAAGCACTTGACAAAGCTGAGGCACAGTCAGCAGGTGCTGGAGGACATCGGTGTGCAGCACAGGAAGCCAGCGACAGCCCTCGGGTCTCCTTGGCCTGCCTGGAACAGGCGTCAGCACTATCCCTGCACCTCTGAAGCCGACCTGAAGGAGAGGGCCGCGGCAGTGTGGGAGGCAGCCTCCGACAGTTTACCGTACACTGCTTGTGGATGTGACATTTTGGAAGAACTCTCTGCTCCCACCTAAAATTTTTCCACTATTTTTATAAGCTGATTAATGTCTTGAATACTTTCTAAATGCCTGTAGCTTGGGTAAACCAAGTAAATTTTTTTTTCTGTAGTGAAGTTTAGACTGTTAGTGTGATGATACTTACAGATTCTTTTTTTCATGTTTTTTTTCTTTTTAAATTTTTGTATGACTTTTCATCTCCTTGTGTTTCCAGTTAGGTTAGTTTGTTTGATCTGAGCGGAAAAAAAAAAAAAAAACAAACGATAATAGTCTGAGAATGGAGGATGAGGATTTTGCCTGTAGGCCTTTTATGATAATTACTCCACCACGGTAGTGTAGAAAAGTAGGTAAATCTGCCGTGCATTACCTTTGAACTACCTCAAGAAGAGGAATCTAATGCAACAATGTTTGTAATGCTTCCAGAGCTCTCAGAATGAGTATATTAAATATCCTGGGTAGTAACAGTGTAGTAATAGTGCAGTAGAACCCCTAGGCTAATGCTGACTTTTATTTGGGGAAAGTTTATATTTTGTGTGGTGTTTATTTACTTTTTTTGACGGGGAGGGCTGTAGTAGGAGCAGCAATATGCTAAATTTTGTTGTGTTCTGCTGTAATGTAAGAGGGCGGACTGTGTCGCAGTACCATGACAGTTGGGGCCTAGGTGAAGTGTGAGGCGTTAAAGTTTGGTCCGGTTGTCTATTAGTTTTGAGTTTTTGCTTGAGTTATTTTTATTTTACATTTTGGTAGGCAGATATTTTCCACTGATTGTTGCTAATGGATTTGATTCCAGGGGACTGGGGTCTCGGGGTGTCTTGGCTACTTCCACAAAGAGCATGCGGTGCCTCCATGTTTAGGAAGATATTTTACCCTCTTGCTGGCTTCATAGACCACCTCAGCTTGTCTGAATTGCTGTTGAGAAATACAGACTAGTGCTGTTTCTGGCTCTTGTTGGGTGAGGTTTTCCTGAATTTTATACAGTCTGTTATTAAATTACATCCCTTTACTCATAACAAAGCCTTCACTGTCTTCTGAACAGGCAGTTCTTCTGTGGCTCAGTGTCTTGAGTCCTTTTTATTTTCTCCAGCCTTGAAGGTCCTGCTCATACATGTTGACATCCACTCATGTTCCTGGACTGGCCTGGATGCCACCCAGTCCCTGACACCCTTTCTGCTGTGTCCTCAGGGCATAGGACTTACCTCTCTACCAAGCTCTTGCTTGGTTCTTCCTTGTGGGTTAGTGACTTATATCTCTGTCTGCCCCTCACTGGATTGTAAGCCCATGAGAATTAGGCATTATTGCCCTTAAATATATAGGGACTGCATATTATTTCTCTTGTATACATGCTACTTTGTGTGTGCGTATGTGTGGTATCTGGCACATGGACCTCGAATTACCAGCCTGAGGCCAAGGAACTCCTCAGTTAGAATGTATAGGTTAAACAAAGCTTTTTTTTTTTTTTTTTTTTTTTTTTTTGAGACAAGGTCTTGCCCTGTTGCCTGGCCAGAATGCAGTGGCATCACATCATAGCTCACTGTAGCCTCAGACTCCTGGGCTGGA
Source organism: Indri indri (assembly GCA_004363605.1). Taxonomy (NCBI): domain Eukaryota; kingdom Metazoa; phylum Chordata; class Mammalia; order Primates; family Indriidae; genus Indri; species Indri indri. The sequence goes on from RJWJ010000286.1 coordinate 128,678, forward strand.
CTGAGTGATCCTCCTGCCTCAGAGTTCCAAGTGGCTGGGACTACAAGCACCTGCCACCACGCCTAGCCAAACAGCTTTTAAAAGCTCATGTTATATGACCTCAAGGTTGTTTACCTGGTCATTTCATGGTAATTATAAACTGTGATTGGCAGCTTTAGATTTCTTGATTAAAACCCTAAATAAACTCATTGAGTTATAGGCATTCTTTCAAAGGAGTTCTCAGTGAAAAGATTGCAAACTATTCTGTCTGGTGCTTAGTGAAAATATTTTGAATTAATGTACTTACCAGTCATTGACATTTCTTTATTAAATTCAAAAGTTTTTTGTCAAAAAAAATCCCTTCTACTGATCCAGAAACAGCAATTTATTGTCTTTCTGCTAAAGTAATTTAGAATTTTCTCTCATATCATTTCACTGTAGTTATCATATGATTGCTCAAATAGAAATTTGGCAAGATTATACTTCTTACGATAGCGTTTGGTAAGTATTTTATTTTTTATAAAGTGAGTTTCATGTTAACTTTTCTTCTATTTCTAGGTAGTGAAGGATAGATAGTATTTCATTTGATGGTATTTAAAATGTCCCCCATACCACAAGCAGTGGGAAGAATTTTACATGGGCAGTCTCACTACTGGAGACATTAAAAACTCAAAGTCCATGTCTGTGTGCCAGGGCTGAATTCACTCCAGTTATGAGACTAATATATTTACCTAAGTAAATTTTATCTTAAAAGAAAAACCGTCTGATGGCTCTCTATGTGCTCAGTGTAAAATCCAGACCCCTCCCTGTGGACCACAAGGCCCTGCAGGTGCCAGACCCTGTTGTTCTCATGAGTCCATCTCATGACCACTGTGCCCCGGTCACTCTGTCCTTTTGAAGAGCCTCACACGCACCAAGCTCCTTCCACTCTTTCATCCCGCTGTTCCTGGCTCTGCCTTGAAATACTATAATCCCCCGCCCCCTCTTTGCAAATCTCTCCCTTGTCCTTCAGGTCTTGGGAGAAGCTTTTGCTGATTTCCCAATCAAAATTAATTCCTCCTGTTCCTCTTTTTCATCACACTCTGTGCTTTTTAACTTTGTATTAAAGCACTTAGATAATGTGCAGTTGTGTAATTATTTATGTGATTGTTGAATGCACACAGCCATATCTCCATGTCCTCAGCGATTGTATCTATTTTTTGTTTATTTGCTGAAAACACCCAGTATTTTCAGAGCAGTGGGGAAAAGGTACTTATGGCATTGGGTGGGACATTTTTTCTTGTGCAGGTGAGATACGGACCAGGGACTGGCAGGGCCTGCTGGATAAGACCCAAATCAAGGTCTCTGAAAAACAGGATGTGGTGGAGAAACCCATTAAGACCTGTTGCAGCCAGGATGGTGACAAAATGACCTCTGGTTACCCTCACTGTTCATTATTCACTAATTATAATACATTAGCATGCTAAAAGAAACTCCCACCAGCAAATGCCACAGCAACTCCCAGAAGTTACCCGACATGGTTTGAAAAGTGGAGGGACCCTCAGTTCCAGGAACTCCCCAACCCTTGCCCAGAAATCTTATGAATAATCCTTCTTCCGCTTAACAAAATTAAATAGAAGGTATAAAATAAGGCCTCAGAAACTCACAAAGGGCTACTCTGTGTTGCTCTGAGAGATAGTCACGGCCCTGCCTTCCTTCTGTTTCTTTGTACTTTTGTACTTCAATAAATTTGCTTTTGCTTTACTCTGTCACCTTGCTCATGAATTTTTACCTGCGCGAAGCCAAGAACCCACTTGGCCTGGGTCCACTTTCCTCTATCACAGGTTTATTAGGTTTTGCCCAATAACAAAGCAAGAGACACAACATTTCAGTGGCTTACACAACATTTACCTCTCACTTGTGAGTCTATGGATGAGCTGTTGCCTAGGGCTTGGCTGGGCTCAGGGTTTGGGTCGTCAGCTTCATTCTCTCAGGTCTGTTTGTCATTCAAGGGCCCGAGCTGAAGAGGAAGAGGCATTCGCTCTCATGGTGGGCAGCACAGCGCCGGAGGAGCAGAACACAGGCTCCTTCACAAAGCCTCTACGCGGAACTGGCCCACTCTCTTGTCTGCTTATATTCCCCTGGTGGAAACCAGCCAAGGGCAACGTGATGGAGAAATCACCCTCACCCACCTGTGAGAACCCTGAATGACCTAACGTTTCCAGATGTCCCTTATGGGGCTATTCTGGAACCACCTCAGGCCTGGTGCCCTGGACTCCGCACCACAGGCCCCATAGCCTAGGCTCACAATTCTTAGAAACAGGCTCCACTCAGGAGGCCACGGGCGTCCCAGGGGAGGAAAAGCATGCTTCAAGTGTCACCCAGCAGAGTTGTCGGACTGGCAGTCCCAGGTAAAAACAGCCACTCCTGGTGGGAGAGAAGGACAACTTCTATCAAGGGCCTTGGGTCAGTGCATTTTGGGAAGGCCCTGACTTCCCATTAACTCTACAATGTGCCCTTGTAAAGCCCCTGGGTATTAAGTTCTAGGTTGTCACTTATTTGTCAGCTGATATTTATTGAGAGCCTCATGGGTGCTGGGAGGTATACAATTAAGGGTGGTGACACAGGCAAGGTGCCAGGTCTGGGTCAGGCCCTTCCTTGGTGGTTTCTCATCCCTCCTTCCTCCTTCCCAGAGTTGTCCCTTTAATTTAGACTCATCCTCACAACCCCTATGACCCAGCAAGGGACAGCCAGGCAGAGTGTAGGTGACATGAGCATAAAACAAATGAGAGGAGAGGATTCACTGATACAAAACCAAGATGTCGGGAATCTATCACTTGAGAAACACGTTCTAACGTTGGGAACTCTTCTGAACTGCTTTATCAGATTAGTCAAGACATGGGAAGGCTTTACCCAGCTATTTACAAAAAGCCTGTCTTTACACAGTAGGAAGACTATAAACATATGCAGAATGAGTGAGAAATCCTCACATGTGGACTGGGAGAAGGTGGAGCAGCAGCAGCAGTGAACCATTACTGAGAGCCAGCCACACCCACACACTGCCAACTGCAGCGTTCGCTGCTTGAGGGCCTAACCTATGATATAGTACTATTATTATCCCCCTATAAACACAAAGCATAGGATCGAAGTGTAATTTTAAGAGCCATGCAAAGAAAAATGAAGTAAGCAGGAACAAGGTATCATGTATGAGTGCCAACTTCTGCAGCAGACAACTTGGTTCAGGTCCTGTCCCTGCCACCTGAACCCACTATTTGTGGTCACAGGCCATTTAACACCATGACGCTAATACCTGAGCTAAGCACCTACCCTGACATTGTTTCTCATAATCCTCACCACTGCCCCCTTAGCTGCTTTCCTTATCTCCATTTCAGAGAAGCAGCAGCTGAGGTTTAGAGAATTTAAACAGTTCGCCCGATATGTGAACTGGTTATGTCCGCCCCTAGAAGTGGTGTCTTCTATCCTGTTTCTTTCCTTAGACCCACCAATGCCAGTGCTTTTGTGAACATCAAAAAAGATGTGTAGGCTGGGCAGGGTGGCTCACGCCCGAAACCCTAGAGCTCTGGGAGGCCCAGGCTGCAGGATGGCTTGAGCTCAGGAGTTGGAGACCACTCTGAGCTCAGGGCAAAAGTGAGATCCTGTCTCTACTGAAAAGAGAAATATTTGCCAGGCATGGTGGCACACGTCTGTAGGCCCAGCTACTGGGGAGGCTGAGGCAGGAGGATCGCTTGAGCCCAGGAGTTTGAGGTTGCTGTGAGCTAGGCTGAGGCCACTTGCACTCTACCCAGGGCAACAAAGCGATACTCTGTCTCAAAAAAAAAAAAAAAAAGTGTATATGTGTTTAAAAGCACCTTGGGAAATGTTAAACTAACGTGGATTAATATTACAAAATCAACTGAGGCCATATAGAATTTCCTTCAGAAAATTCATGCAGCCAAGCATGTCTTGGTTTACGTAAATGCTTACTTCGGTGCTTATTATAAGCATTATCATATGTAGTCTTCGCACAAGCTCAGGAGGAGAGTCCTGCTCTAATTTTTAGATATTAAATGACACGTGTTTTGCGAAACACTGTTAAATTGAGTGTGATAAAGCATCAGAAGCGACTCCATGACGATGCGGTATTGCCGTCCGGCTTCTATTACAGTATTTGGGTGAGCAGCAAACGCAGGAGCGGGAGGACTGTCCTAGGTCCCAGCGCCAGGCACAAGCACAACCGACGCGTCAGAGGGAGTGCGACGAGGTGTCCACAGCGGTGGAGCTGAACAGGGAAGTGAGGACAGAGCCGCGCTGCCAGAGCTCTCCGAGGGAGCGTCAAATGAAATTGAGAACAGGGTCTAGACTGTCACAGAGGGGCTACCGCCTCCATCCTCCGCGCCTTTTCCTTGAGCGTGTCCTGGTAAACGCAGGAGCGCGAGCTCGGCTTGGCCAGATCCAGAGACCCTGGGGTGATACCTTTCTCCTGGGTGACTGGGATCGCCCCTTACACTCCAAATGAAAGACGTCATTTTTCATTTGTTCTGCAAACGTCTATCGTGCACCGACCATTTCTCCATAAACATACTGTGGCAGCGACAACAGCCGAGGCCACACGCCCACGGGCGTGCGTCCGGTGCCGGCCGGTGCGCGCGGAGGGCGAAGGTGCCCGGGGCAACGGTCCAGGAGCCTAAGTCCAACCCACAGCCTCAGCGCCCAGCCTGCGCGCGCCCGGGGGCGGCACTGGCCCACGCGCATGCACACGCACGGGAGCGCAGGCTCCCGCGTCCCCGGCGCAGTGTCGGCGCTGGGCGTGGGCGGGAGCCCAGGAGTCAAGGCGGGAGGCGGGAGCTCGAGGCGGGCGGGTGCTCGCGCCCGGCGCTCGTGCATACGCTCCTCTGCTCCCGAAGCCCCGCCCCTGCCCCGCCCACCCTTTCTCCCGCGCGCGGGCTCCGCGCGCCCCATGTCGCGCGCGTGCGCGCGCGTGCGCAGGCCAGGTCCCTCCGGGGGCGGCCCCGTAGTCGCGAACGAAAGCGTCGGCGAGGGCCCGAATTAACCCTTTCCCTGCTCGCCCACTTAGGAGCCCAGTCGAGTTCCGTGCCTGCGCAAGCCGGCGGCGCGCCTTCCCCCCCAACCCGCACCGCGCATGCACGGGAGGGGGGGCGGTGGGGGTGTTCACGGCCGGCTAGACATTCTGTGCTCGTGCAGGAGGAGGGCTGCTACCATCAGGGACGTGCACGATTCCCCCACCCCGCCCCCTCCCCAAACTAAAAAAAAAAAAAATCCAAAACACACTGCCACCCACCGTGCCCCCGCGCCCCGCGTTCATCCCGTCCCGGCCTGCGTGCTAGTGAGCGCGGGGAACCCACGGCGAGTGTCTGTGGCTGTGCCAGGCTGCAGGTAAGCGCGGGCCGGGGTGCGGAAGGGGCCGGGGCCGTCCGCGAGGCGGGCGCGGGGGCGGCCGGCGGCTGGCGGGGCGGCCCGGAAGAAGCGCGTTCTCGCCGAGCTCTGGGGCACCAGCCAGCTCCAGGACTAGCGGCGGCCGCCGGCGGCGCGGTGCGAGCGGGAACGGGCGTGGGCTGGGGCTGGGCGTGGGGACGGGGCGCCCGGGGGCCGCGCAGGCCGGCGAGCGGGCTCGGGGAGCAGCCAGGCGGCGGCGGCCCCGCGCGCGCGCTCGGCCGAGTTCATGGCCGCCCCCGCTCGCACCGCCGCAGTGCACCGCGGTGGGGGTGGGGACGGCCCGAGCCCGGCGCCGAGCGCGGCCCGCCGGGCGCCGCCCCTCCGAGCCCCGGGCCCCGCCGCGCCGCCCCCAGCCACCAGCGGAGGAGGGGACCGGGACCCCCGCGCTCGCACTCCCGGGTGCGCCCGCGAAGCTGGGGGAAGCCGGCCGCGCGCCGCCCCCGCCCCCGGCCGCGGGAGGGCGGGGGAGGGCCCGGCGCGAGCTGGCCGGGGAGTGCGCGGGGCGCGAGCTCCGGGCTCGCGGGCGGAGCGGGGCGCGGCGCGGCGCGGGGCTGCGGAGCCGGCCGCACGCCCGCTCCCGCTCTTCGCGCCGCCGGGGCCGCCGCGGGCCGCGGTCCCTCCCTCTCGTGCTCCGAGCCGCGGCCCTCCTCACCCTGCGCCCGACGTCTGATTATGAAAGGGACAGTGGCCCTTTCACCAGCCGGCTCCGAGGCTGGAGCTTTTGTTTGGGAAGCAATGCAAACGGCCTTATCCATGCCCCCACCTCCTGGGCGAAAAGAAGTGAGAGCGAGGGCTCGACACGCCGTGAAGGCTCGTTGGGTCTTGCGCTTGGTTCCCTGCTTCCTCTGGATTCCAAAGTTGCGAGGTTGCTACAGGGAAGTGGTGCAGCCGCCATTGTCGGGCTGCTCCGGGGTAGGGGAGGTGGCTGCAGCCGCTTATGTAAGTTTGGCTTTGCAGGGAGCTCCCTGCACGGGAACGGGGGCTCAGCGCGCCAGCGGTTTGGAGAGCAGTTAGGAAGGGGCAGCTTTATTATGGAGGTGCAGTCGGAGCTGTATCTTTTCCTACACCTACCTACACAGATACTGGCGGCAACGGCTGTCTTCCAGTTTGACTCACCTGAACTTAGCAATTGGAACACCTCAATGTGGGAAACAATGGGCTGATGGACACACTGTCTCCTCTCTGTTCCTCAGAGATATTGAGAGAGAGATGGGTAGTCAAATGCACGCTGGCCAAAAATGAAAAGAAAAAAAAAGCACACTGATATGTTGCCATGGCTCCTGTAAGGCCACTCCTCTCTCTGGTCCCAAGCACTTTTATCCCACAAGCCCCAGGGCGGGTTTCTAACCGAAGAAGGAAGTATCAGGGCAGGAAGGTTTTGCCTGGGCTGGCTTCTCTCCCGAGGTGACTACGGGATGCATGTAGGGAACAGGAAGGCAGAGACACTAGAATGATCAAGTCAGAAGCATCCTTAGGAATAATTTTGCCCACCCCTGACACTGTGCAGATGAGAAAACCGTCTATTCCCTATTGTGTTCACTTTTTTGTAGGGGGAGCTTTTTATGATTTTCAGTGTTGGTCTCTATGTTGGAGTCTTGCACCACAGTTTTTGCATAAGACTGTATCACAGCCCAGTCCTTGGCTCCTACCACACCAGCTTATTTGTGTGGTCACTGTTCAGTAGAGGAAACGTTTTATGTTTTTCAGGATATTGGTCTGCAGGATGGAGTTCCTTGGGTAAGAGTTAAAACTCACAAAAAAGCTAAAATTAATTGATCTTCCATGTAGGAATAGATGTAAAAACACCTGGTTTTCTCAAATGCAATCTTTATTTATTTATTTATTCATTTATTTATTTTTAGAGACAGGGTCGGCCAGGCTGAAGTGCAGTGGTGCAGTCATAGCTCACTGTAATCTCAACCTCCTGGGCTCAAGTGATCCTTTCTGAGTAACTGGAACTACATGTGTGGGCCATCGTGCCCTGCTAATTTTTTAATTTTTTAAATTTTGGGGGGAGACAAGATGTCACTATGTTGCCCAGGCTGATCTCGAACTCCTGGCTTCAAGCGATCCTCCTGCCTCAGCCTCCCAAAGTGCTGGGCTTGCAGGCAAGAGCCACTGTGCCCAGCCTCAAATGCAGTCTGTAATGGCAAATGTGTACTACCTCACACAAGTGCAGAAAGAAAAAAGCAACCACTGTTTCCTCTCTTCCCATGTTAACTGTTGGATATGTGTACTTGTATAGCTTTATTTATAAATATATAAACTTTTGAATGTCTGTTTGAGTGTGGAGAAAAAGGTAAAGGGCTACATACCCAGCAGGAAATGGGGATACAGGACACGGTGCACTTACTGGCTTTTCTGTGTTACCATCAGCATCTGTGCACATATGGACATGGGCTTTGTTTGTGAGGAGAAATCCCTTAGTGTTTCTCCAACACCTCCTTTCCACTCCCAGAGCACAACCCCTTCATGCCCACGTGTAACAGCCCTTACCTGTTCTAGCCCACATCTGTTAGGAACTGGGCTTGATGTTGCCCTCTGCCTACCTTTCTGCTCCCAACCTGAAAATGGGTAGATGCAAAGGAGACAGGACAAGAAAGGAAAGTTTATTTTTAAAAATCTCTTGAAAACATTCTTGGTTTGGGTTTTGGAATAGAGCAAGATCCTACCTCATTGTTTGTCCTTTTTCCTGCAGGTGTGGCGTGCTTTTGATCAGAGTTTCTCTGATCTGAAGATTTTGACGTTTAAGGCATTAAGACAATAGCCTGAGTTGTTCATGGTAACTATAACTTTGGATATTAAATCTTGAAATGATTAGGCATTTGCATATATATTTTCATTATGCATTAATACTTCTGTTTGTCTGGGGAAATTATGTATTTTCCTCAGGATTATACTTTGTTAAATAAAACTAAAACAATGTTTTTTTAAAATAAAACGTATAGAACACATTATTTTAAGAAGACCAATTCTTTAACATGGTGACAGAGGTCTTTCATGCCAGTTCCGAATTTCTTTTACTTATGCTTGCAGCATTTATCAAGTACATCCAATGTTAATAACACTTTTGGCTGGATGGTATCCAGTAGATTGGTATTCAGGGGAACTAAGCCACGCATCACTGTCTTCCCAAATGTCATCTGATTCACTTAGGGTCAGATTAAACCTTGACCCTCATTCAGAAGTGCCCCAAAACTGCTACGGAAAAATTAGAAAACAACCCTGAATGGAGTATTTTGGCAATCGTGTCCCTCTCTAGTTCTGCAGTAGTGATTTGTCTCTTCTGTCAAGGAAGTATAGTGCTGAGCACAGTTAGTTATTTTACTGAATCCTCCATTCGTGGAGTTAGAGTAGATGCAACATACAGGTCTAGAGGCTCCTTGCCTCAAACCTATTTTTTAAACGTTGAGGTTGAGTTACCTCTGGTTGTTGGAAGCATGCGTTTTAGAACTAGGTTGTCCGCATTTGAGTCCCAGCTCTCCCTAAATAGCTGTAGAATATTAGGCAGGTTTCTAATTTTGTCTATAAAATGGGGACAGTGATATATACCTCATAAGGTTATTAGAACATTAAATTAAACATGTAAAGCACATAGAACAATGCCAGTCATGTATTATATGCTCAGTAAAAGTTGCTATTATTATTAGGCAAATACTTAGTAAACTAAAAATAAATAGAAGTAACAATGTTGAAATCTCTAAGTTGGGATGAGTCTCTTCTGCTCATATTTATGGATCACTCTTACATTGACTTTCTGAAATTGTTATGTTCCAGACATTGATCAGAAAATGATAATCTGGCTTTGTTCTCTATGTGGGAAAGTACTATTGAGAATTACTAAACTTTGTTTTTTTAAAAAATTTCTTGTAGGAGTTTTTCATCAGTATGTCTGAAACCATTAAATATAATGACGATGATCATAAAACTCTGTTTCTGAAAACACTAAATGAACAACGCCTAGAAGGAGAATTTTGTGATATTGCTATTGTGGTTGAAGATGTGAAATTCAGAGCACACAGATGTGTTCTTGCTGCCTGCAGCACCTACTTTAAAAAGCTTTTCAAGAAGCTTGAGGTTGATAGTTCTTCAGTAATAGAAATAGATTTTCTTCGTTCTGATATATTTGAAGAGGTCCTGAACTACATGTACACAGCAAAGATTTCTGTGAAAAAAGAAGATGTTAACTTAATGATGTCATCGGGTCAGATTCTTGGTATCCGCTTTTTGGATAAACTCTGTTCTCAGAAGCGTGATGTATCTAGTCCCGATGAAAATAACGGTCAGTCAAAAAGTAAGTATTGCCTCAAAATAAATCGCCCCATTGGAGATGCTACTGACACTCAGGATGACGATGTGGAAGAAATCGGGGATCAGGATGACAGTCCTTCTGATGACACGGTAGAAGGCACACCCCCGAGTCAGGAGGACGGCAAGTCGCCCACAACAACACTCAGGGTTCAGGAGGCGATTCTGAAAGAGCTGGGGAGCGAGGAAGTTCGGAAAGTCAATTGCTACGGCCAGGAAGTGGAATCCATGGAGACCCCGGAATCAAAAGATTTGGGGTCACAGACCCCTCAAGCCTTAACATTTAATGATGGGATGAGTGAAGTGAAAGATGAGCAGACGCCAGGCTGGACGACAGCTGCCAGTGACATGAAGTTTGAGTATTTGCTTTATGGGCACCATCGGGAGCAGATTGCCTGCCAGGCGTGTGGTAAGACATTTTCCGACGAAGGCAGACTGAGAAAGCATGAAAAACTCCACACGGCAGACAGGCCATTTGTCTGCGAGATGTGTACGAAAGGTTTCACCACACAGGCCCACCTGAAAGAACACCTAAAAATCCACACGGGATATAAGCCCTACAGTTGCGAGGTGTGTGGAAAATCCTTTATCCGCGCCCCAGACTTAAAGAAGCACGAGCGAGTTCACAGCAATGAAAGACCGTTCGCGTGCCACATGTGCGACAAAGCCTTCAAACACAAGTCCCACCTCAAGGATCACGAAAGAAGACACAGAGGGGAAAAGCCTTTTGTGTGTGGCTCCTGCACCAAGGCCTTCGCCAAGGCGTCGGATCTGAAAAGGCACGAGAACAATATGCACAGTGAACGGAAGCAGGTCACTCCCAGCGCCATCCAGAGCGAAACAGAACAGTTGCAGGCCGCCGCGATGGCCGCGGAAGCCGAGCAGCAGTTGGAAACAATAGCCTGCAGCTAGAGGTGAGGGGACAGGAACGCAGTGCCTGGGAGGCGGAGACTGGGATCGCATTATCGTGGTGAATGAGCGGCAGTTCCTCTGTTTTTGTGGAAGCGTGTGGAGCATTGTACTCATTGGACTGAAGGCAGTGCTTGGTTAGGTGTTTTTAAAACTTTTCAAGGAAATAATGTTCCTAAGTTCTGACCAAACAGTTTCGTCGTCCTGGCGTCTAGTATTCATGTTGCCAGGAAACTCCCCTCCCCCTCTTTTCTTATGATTTTAATTTGAGAACTCCTGTGTCCAGTTTAGAAGTGAGAGACTTCCATTTTAAATTCCTCTACACTCGCTGGTGAGCGCACTGCACAGAGTGAGAATTAAGTAAATTGATGTCCTAATCATCACAATTCTACGTGACTTAATGGTCAAAACAGCAGTTTTAATCACTTAAAGTACTTCAGATAGACGCAGAAAATACCGATGGGTGGTTGACCAAGAACACTGCGCAAATATGAAAACAAGTCCTGGAAATGCAGAATGGTATTAGATTTATATTTGGTTTGTTAATTTTATATCACCGTTTTTCACTGTTTTTTTTTTTTGTGGACAAATAATGGTTACTTTGCTGAAGGGTTTCTTCATCCATTTTGATTGCCCTTTACCTACCCCAAAAGCTGTAGTCATACGTACTGAAGGCTGAGCAAAGCTGCCTGAGTGATGTTGGTCTTGGGGCTGAGTTCTCAGGATCCTCTTAGGCACGGCCACTCTGCACCAGCTGGGATCTGTGGAGTGAACCAGCGGTGAGAGGAGTAGAAAAGGCTCTCAGAGACAAGGTTTTACGTGTGCAACTATTCCAAGAGTACTAGATTAAAGTAATTCTTAATTGATTTTGGAATTGGATTTTTATTTAGGATCAAAATTAGGGCAAGAACAGATATTTCCTCAGATACATTTGTGTAACTTAACAGAATGTCATCACACTTTGGGGCTCTCTGCATCACATGATTTATCCATAAAGGAGATGCAATATGCTTACTTAAATTAATAAATTTGAAATCTTTTAAGTGTGTAAATAGTAGTGTTGGTCTTACGTATTTCAAGTAAAAGCAGACAGCTGTACTTTTTTTGCACATTGGATTAAAATAACTTCCATCAGCAACAAACATTAGACTGTTTTTAACAAATATTAAAGATTGTCAGACCAAATGTTTGTTTTGAAGTATATTTCATCACTGGTTACCATTTTAAATAGAAGTTGATTGCCTTTTCAAAGCCGTAAATCAGAATTATAAACTCTGTTCCAGTTTTGGTGTACTAAATGTTCTTTTAACCATTTCTTTAGGAGTATATTGAAATGCCAATAATAGTTTGAATTACGTTCTGTAATAAAGTATTAGTCAATTATTTTGGAATATGTAGAATTGTAGAAAACATCAACTTTTTAAAATTCATTTTTGGTTGCTAGGATTTTTTAAAAAATATTAAAGTAATTTCATTTCATAGCTTGTTGCATTAACACCTGTAATTACTATTGTGGGAGAAATTTTATTTTTAAAATTGGTGTATATGTTATGCCCAAGATTGTAGGATGAAGATGGTACCTTTTTGAAAAATTTATTTATTGGTAAAATGTTTAATTTAGCTTAAAATTAATTTAATTTTTTTCTTGAAAGTTTTTTATTCTGTACTAAAAGTAGTCCTGTCACTGTGTTTTTATGCTATTAGTAGATGGGGAACTGATTGCTGTTCCTGGGCTGTTTTAACCAAAGCAAAGGAAAAATAATTTAACATCTTGTTGATAGCTACTTCAACAAACCTTATTTTGGTCCTTCATTTTTGTATATAAAAGAAAATATACTTCTATCATTCCTGTTTTCATTTTTTTCATAGCAAGCTCCCACATATCCAGGTTTCTACCAAAATGTATTTCCTATACTATCTTCGTCGTGTCTTTACTGGGTTACAAGTTAAACGTGTGGTATCAACCCCCATTGAAACCACATAGCCCCAGAAAAGATGGCTTAATTTTCAGCACCTTATTTGTATTATGCAAATATTTATCATTTGGCCTATTTTGCAGGAGAAATATATTTGTGTTATTTCTACCACTGGTGCATTAGGGTGTATGTTTTCTTGTATATTTTTGGTGGCAGCAACGTGGTAATATTGCTGCTCTCCTGTTTGCTGGGTGCTGGTCAGTCACTGCCTCTCCACACCCAGCTGGCTGTAGTGGTTCCTGGGGTGAAGCCATTGTGTTAGATTGTTCACGGGTACCTCCAGCAAGACAGGGAGTTAATTCTGAAATGTGGTTACGTGGTTACTCTGAGTCAGCAATGTAAGAGGAAAGGAAAAGTCTAAATGTCGATATTACTACCTTTTCATTATTTACAAATCACTTTTTTCTGTTTGTACAAAGAATGTCCACACACTTGATGCATTGTATTAGCACTGATTGAATAAGGGAATTTTAGGAAGTCTAAATTTAAGGTGATTTGCCTGCTATTAACTTGATCATTAGTTTAGAATTGTTACAAAGTACAGAAGTTGCCATCAAGTGAGCTTGGTATGAACAAATTTCTGTCTTGTTAGGAAAAAAAAAGATTGAGATGGGAAAAATGATGCAAATTTATGTAGTTTCCAATTTAATGGGTTATTTTGTGTAGTTATCTGTAAGTTGGTCGTGTGGACTGGAATTCACTCTCCTGTAGTAATGCTGTGGGTGGTCGTCAGTTCCCAGAGTAGCCCTAAAAGCCCACTGTGTGAGCGTAGGGGGACCAGTATAGTAAGGGTTGCGCTGTAGAGTTCTGCGTCCTAGGAGGAGTCAACTGTGGCTTCCAGGAAAGAGAATGGAGAGTGCTCACTTTGCTCTTTGAAGTCTGTCTCTGTTTTTGCATACCCCCTTGTCACCGGGAACTCTCTCCTTTGGAACTATTCAAAGTAAGGTTAATCCTGCATCTACATGAGAGCTCTTCAGATGTGTAAAGACAATGCGTTGCCGAGTCAAGGTGTAGCGCATCAGGTGCAAGGCACTGGGCTGGGTCCTGGGGAAACAAAGGCAGAAGAGGTTTGACCCCTGGCTAGCAGATGGAGTGTGCCCCTTCTCAGTCTCAGGCATTCTTTTTAAAAACAAGAGTGATATTTCCCCATCATCTGTTATCTGTGATTCCTTAAAGGTTGCCATACTCATCTATCTCATCTTAGGGGCCCTGAATGTAATTTTTCTTGGGTTGTGACAGATTTCAGCAGTTGAGCGTATTCATGATGTTTTCAGGAGATATTCCCAATTACCAATATTCATTTGACTATTTTCAGTATAATGAGGACATGTAGTTTAGTGGAAAGACTTTTCAAGTCGAACTTGGATTTGGGTCCTGGTTCTGCTTCTCAATTAATGTGTGAATTCAGACACATTAACTCCCCTTAGCCTATTTGATAATTTCTAAAATAGAGGGATTTCTGCTTCATGGTGTGCTGTGTGGATTACTGTGTTAACCGGTATAGACCATGCAGCCCAGCACCCACTACTTTTTAGGTGCACTGTAAATGTTCCCTTCTTCCTAAGGGGCATTCTCAGTGGAGCAGACAGAAGCAAAATGGAAGTTCTCTTTTGCCTTCATCATCTGTCTGTTCTACAGTCATTGGCCCTGAGCTGTATTAGACCTCATTAAGTCTTCTTAACTGAAAGTACTACAGAAGCTGTCTTTATCTTGGCATTCTGTAAGCTTCAACCCATTTGCAGCTTTGGTCTTACAAACTTACGTATTTGTCTTACAGTTTTCTTTGGTCTTGTGATCTCCCATCATTTGTACGTTTTAAAGTAAGTAGGTCATTGTAGTGTAATCAAGTGTAAACACTGGCCTCTGTGCAGGGCTCCCTGCTCTTCTTTGGGAACATCTGTGATGGCAGAAACAGAATTGCAATTTTGAAAGCTGGCTTGTGAGTCTCATACATGAAATCACGCATTTTAAAATATTTTATATTATGCTTTTCTAAAATTAGGTGTATTTCAGGCTGCACCCAACTGTTCCCTTTCTAGTTTGTGTAAATTCCAGAATGATCTGTCGCATTCCCCACAAAGGGCCTTAAGACTACTACCCAAGAATTCTCATTTTCTTTTTAGTTCCAGAATAATGGTTTACTAATTCACTTTGCTCTTTGTGAGCTATTTCTGTTAATCTTACACAAAAGTACTTTCTGTAAAGTAAGGTTAAGATGCATTAGTTGACAAATAAATGCTGAAAGCCTGTATGTGCCAGGCATTGGACTAGGTGCTGGAATGCAGCAGTGAGCAAGACCAGTACCATTCCTGCACTCCTGGAGCTTATTGTCTGGGGCGCAATGCTTCCCTTCCAAGTATTACAAAGTTTTGCAAATATTTATAAATAATGATCACAAATGTACAAAATGCTTTTTGAAAAACTGCTGTGGTATGTATTTTAATTGAGTCCATGGAACATACTTTAGAAAATAAGGGTTTTTAATAAATTGTCATAATTTAGTAGTACCAATATAAGCATTCCTAAATGACTTTTGTGAATGTACACTGAGAAAATATATCTATTAAATATTACCATTTCGATAGAATGATTCTCATCTTCCTCACTGATACTGAATTTGAGAAAAGAAATGGTGGTAGGAGACTAAGGTATATTTCTTTAAAATAGTGAATCCTGGCATCAAGAAAGACACTGATGCGAATAAAATTAAAAGAGTAAAGAACGACAACCTGGGCTTCCAGCAGCTTTGGGCAAGGATCTTACTAACCCAGAGGTTTCAAGGGAGGAGGCACCAAGAGCAAGTAGGGTTGCCCAGCAGTGGCTGTGAGTCAGCAGGTGCTCCCTGAGCACCCACCGGCCGTTAAGGATGACGATCTGGATAGGATAGAATGGCAAGTGAGCTAATGGAAATCTGAAAAGAAAAGATATTTCTGTTACAGATCACCTAAGGCTGCTTGTCATTTTGATGGAGTTCTGAGAAAGCACTCGATGCTACTAGACCTACTTGAAATGTAATCGTTTTCTGTTTTCATTTGGAGGGCAGAAGCCTCCTATGGGTGATTCTTAGAGGTCATTGCTTTTTTTTTTTTTTTTATTCTTTTCCTTTTCGCTTTGAACCTCAGTCGCTGGAAGAATAGTCAAGAGGATCAGGACTTCAATAATAAAACCTAGTATTAGGGTAAATACTTACCAGGTGTCAGACACTGTATACACAATCCGTATGTTCTGCAACAATTCCGAGGTACTCGTTACTGAAGATGACAAGATTCAAAGAAGTTAAAACTCCTGCCCAATGTCAAGTCTTCGTCAGAGCCACAACGGAAGAGGTCCATCTGCCTCCAGAGCCTGTGCCCTTAGTCACTATGTTGTTCTCACACTAGAAAATATGCAGCTGTGGCCCTGCACTTGTCCCTACTGATGTCAGTCTGCTGTTTTCGCGGGGTGCTGGAGGGGAGAGAGGCATTTATGCAAACAGCTGCCCTATGTCTCTACTCTAAATTGGTCCCTGTATTTTGACTTCTCTCATTCAAGGGGCTGAACCTGCACCAACATTGTTTTACTTTGCTTCAGGTCTAGAGGCTGCCCCCAGATGGTATGGAAAACTGCAGATAGAATGCATGGGTGATTGCAGCGTAACTCAAAGCTTTCTTCACGTGTTTCATTTACAGTGAGCCAGGGAAAACACAAGACCAGTGGACATCGAGTTTGGGGCCAAAGTAACTATATTTGTGAAAATGTTCTTCTACGTTAGGAGCTCTCCACCCATACTCCCCTTCTCACCTCCTCTCTCGCTCTGGAAGATGTTAAAACACTTGGATTCGTGTTCTGCATCTATCCCTTTCAAGCTGTGTCACCATCTTGGGCTGGTTGCATGATCTTTCTTAATTTTTGTCAAAATGGAAATGTTGATTCTCTGCCCGGGGTACATCACTCTTGATTATTATTCCAAAAGATAAACTTTTCTTCCTTAAGTAATAAATAAGAAATTTAGCTTCAAAATAGAATTGATTTAAGGTATTACTGACTTCAACAGGATGACAGAGATGGTTAGAAATTTTACCTTTGGGGAACTTAACATTTTATTCTTAGGCCGTTTACATTGAACTAAACGAAAGGTATGTGTGTGAGTGCTACTTCTAAATCCAGTAATGTTTTGGCCATTCTGTTGTTTCAGTAATCTTCCAACCAATACAAAACAGGAAATGTTAACCAAACTGGAAGGTTACTGATCAGTTGGCATTATCATAAACAAGATTATATTTAATAGTCTTGATACTCTGTAATAAAATGTGGGGTTGAGAAAAGAGATGAAAAACAATAGGGGTGAATTAATTTTAAGTGCTGTATAATTATTATTTTCCCAAACTTCTTTGAGTTGTGAGATCATAATTTTCTTTTTAAAAAAGTGATAATAATGCACAGAAAACAATTTTAACTTTGGTGATAGGGCAGAACTGGACTATATGATAATTAATATAGTCTATGGCATCTGCAGAGTGCTGTACAGTTTACATAATTAGTATTATGAGAGAGGTACTAATATACTCATTTTACAGACAAGAAATAAAAAGGCTCAGACCTATGGTCTCTCATTCTGGTAATTATTTGAATTACAAGCAGCCTGAAATGAAATTCTTAAGTATATATAGAATCTATTTAGTTTATATAAAGTGTTTGTCTCTTTTTAAAACATTAGTATAAAAGATTAAGATTTGAAAGATTGTATTTAAAACTCCCAAGTTCCTAAGTTTGTTGTTTTTTCTTTTTATCATATATGCTTATCTACTAGCTGTCTTCCAGTGTCCATAGCAACTGAATTTTTATCTGGGCATTGCACTTCTGACTCTAAAATCTCTAACACTAGTTATTATTTTTTCCCACTGCAAAACTTTAAAAATATTTGTTATCAGTGGCAAAATCCAGGATAGTGGTTTAGAGTATGGGCTCTGGAATCAGACTGCTTGGGAGTGAATTCTGGGTCTACCGCTAACTGAATGGCCTTGGTCAAGTTATTGAACTTTTCTAGATTTCCGTTTCCTCATCTGCAAAATGGAATAATAATAATGCGAGAATTAAGCAAGATAATGTATGGAAGTTCTCACACATGACAAATAGTATAATTTTATTGGTATTTACTATCAAAGAAAAGATGAGACACGTGGACTTCAGTCTCCACTCAGCTTTTAACTTGCTATGTGAACCTTGAGCAACTGATTTGAGACATTTCCTGAGACATTTCCTCATTTTAATGCACTTTTAATGTAATTACTAGAAGTTTTCCTGCTTTCTAACTCCAAAGGTTTGGATTCCTTAATACCTATGAGAGGTTATAGCAGAGGGGTGTTTAGAGGCTGGTCATTATCTCTCAAGTTTTTTCTGCAGTTCAAAAATGAAGGGAATGTGGATGATTCCATGCAAACTGTCACAACTCCTAGCAAAATATTAATAATTCAAACCACACTCGATGTAATCCAAGTAAATCTAGGATTTCCTGCTGCTATTTTTAAGGGCCTTCTCAGCCTTTGGAGATGCATCCAAACGAATTGTAAATCTTAC
Organism: Indri indri; assembly: GCA_004363605.1. Classification (NCBI taxonomy): domain Eukaryota; kingdom Metazoa; phylum Chordata; class Mammalia; order Primates; family Indriidae; genus Indri; species Indri indri. The sequence goes on from RJWJ010000286.1 coordinate 146,839, forward strand.
TCTTTAAAGTATTGAAAAATAATGTACATCTTTACTAAGGTTTTCTTGAGTTAGTGTCAATAAGGAAGTAGATCACACAAGCAGCACTTGTTAAATTTTTTTTGTATTTCTCCCATTTCTTTTAGCAGCTTCTTCTCATTTCATCTTTTCCTTTCTCTTAGCCCAACTCTAAAAAGTCATCTCACTCTCTCACACAAATACTGTCCCAAATATTTCCACTTCCTCCTTCCTCAACCTTTTCCTCTACTAACCTTTTGCACATAAAGCAATTGTATCTGTTGTCAGAGTCTGCTGTTTGCTCTTTACCCCTTTTTGTAATTAATTAAGGCCTGACTGCTAGTAGAGCAAGTAGGAGGGATGTGGTATTGCCCATAGTTACATAAATTTATTTTTAAATATATCACATTAACAGTGCTCTGGTCTTACTATGTACCACTCTCCCTCCACAAACCCCCTCCTCCCCCCAAAATTATTACTGCCTTATTCTTTACACTGTTATTGTAGGCCAAATCCCATTACATCAAGATAATATCCTATTTGCTTTTAAATAGGATAATCTGCCTTGCAGATATGTAGAGAAACCCTTTGGAAAAGCACTAAATGGGATAGATTTATAATCTTTACCTGGAATAAAGTAATTATAGTTCCTAGGAATTGGAGAATAGATCCTTAAGTGGGAGAGACTAAAGCTTCTTCAATTTCAACTATTTTTAGCTGCTAAATTTGGTATTTTCCTGTACTTTAAATGCTTATATTGCTTTTTCTTGATTTTTCAGATTTGACATAAATCTTTTGACTTCTTCCTGTGAAGATCTTTTCCTTCCTCACATCTTGTACATATGCACATTTGTGTTCTTCCTGTGTTCTTAATACAGTTACACTGTAATTTTGTTAAATCAAACTTCATTTATATTATTGTGATTATGTAAATGCTATTGCAGCTGAGTCACCTAGCATGCTATGATATATTTTCCTTGCTTGAAAAGTTGTTTCCCCATAGCTGAGAACTTTTGTTTGCCGAGGTTTTTATGCGCATTATGCGCAGACCATTAATCCCACCCTAGGCTCTCTGCCAGTTGTTTCAGTCACCTGTCATTATGTCAGAGTTATGAGGTAGTCTATTATTATTATTTATGATTATTTTTGAGATGGAGTCTTGCTCTGTCGCCATGGGTAGAGTACAGTGGCATCACCATAGCTCACTGCAACCTCAAACTCCTGGGCTCAAGCGATCCTCCTGCCTCAGCCTTCTGAGTAGCTGGGACTACAGGCACGCGCCACTGCACCTGGCTAATTTTTCTATTTTTTTAGTAGAGACGGGATCTCACTCTTGCTTAGGCTGGTCTCAAACTCCTGAGCTCAAATGATCCTCCAGCCTCAGCTTCCCAGAGTGTTAGGATTACAGGTATGAGCCACCACGCCTGGCCAAGGTATTCTATTATTTGCATCTTTTCAAAGAGCGCTGTCTCACAGAGTTCTGGGCACTGATACTATTCTGGAGCTCCTTCACCAAGACTGTAGAGCTCCATTCTTGAGTTGGATTCCCATTTCTGGATTCCACCTGTCTTCTTTTCTTGATTTATTCCCTTTCCTTGGTGGAAGAGCGTCCTCAATGTGAAGAGTGTATGACAGGTGAACTTTTTGAGGTTTATTTTACCTTCACACTTAATTGATGGTTTGTCTGGGGTAGAATTCTAGATTGGAAAATAATCTGCCTTGAAGTGAATAATTCCATGTTTCTGCATAGGCAGGGCTTTCTGAGAACTTTTAATGGCACCTGGGTTGAAGAACTGGTCTTGGAAGAGTAACTGAATAGCCAGGAACCTGCAGAAAGATTTCGAGCCTTATCTCCCCACCTGCTTAAATTTCAAAGGGCTATGAACCACCAGATCCCAAGATCCAGTCATTTACATTCCAAAGGATTGTTAACAACTGGGGAGCAAAGGTTTCTCTGAATCTCTCAGAAGGGGAAGGGGCAGTTTTGGCCCCTATAAAGCCCCAGATTCTTAATTTCAGGGAGACCCCCTATGTGCAGGGTGACCTGTGTCTCTCATATGTCACCCGTAGGCTATTGGGTATGTGGAACAGGTGCAGTTACTGCTGTGTGAACTAAAATAAAATTTTAAGGCTCACCCCGCCAACCGGCTGACTAAATGGACTCCCTCATGGCCAAAGGAATATCCTAAAACTAAATTGCCTGCCAGGAGGAAGGAGGTCAGACATACCTTATCATGCACCCCCTCCCTTCTTGGTGACATCCCCTCTAACCCATTAACAGGCCTAAGGGTATGCAAGACAAACCTGCAGGTCCTCAATTTACACAACAAATCTTTGTCCAGTGGCTTATCTCTGATAAACAGCTCCTTATGTTGAAACATTCCAAGCCTTTCGGCAAAGCTTCATGTCTTTAACCAATTATAAGCCAAAGAATCTTTAAACCCACCCATAACCTGTAAGCCCCGCCCCGCTTCGAGATGGCCCACCTTTTTGGGCCAAACCAATGTATGCCTCCCACGTATTGATTTATAACTTTACCTGTAACCCCTGTCTCCCTGAAATGTATAAAACCAAACTGTAACCCAACCTCTGCAAGTCCACTTGCTCAAGGCCTCTTGGGCGTGGCTCTGGGTCATGGTCCTCAAATTTGGCTCAGAGTAAATCTCTTAAAAATTACTTTACAGAGTTTGGTCTTTTTTTCTGTTGACAGCTGTAAGTAATAACAATTTTGATCTCTGATCCAAAAATCTCACGTTTGTTTTCAGGATAAAAATGTAAATATGTATATTAAGAATTTATAATCTACCTTCAAAATTTTGAAAATACTTGAGAAATCTGAAGCTGTTCTCATTTCTGTCGAGGGAAAAGAAGTCAAACTCTGTAAAATAATTTAAGGAGGTTTATTCTGAGCCAAATTCGAGGACCATGGCCCAGAGCCATGCCCAAGAAGCCTTGAGCAAGTGGATTTCCTGTGGCTGGGTTGCAGTCTGGTTTTATACATTTTAGGGAGACAGGAATTACAGGTAAAGTCATAAATCAGTACATGGAAGGCATACATTGGTTTGGCTCAAAAAGGTGGGACATCTGAAAGCAGAGCCTCACAAGTCATACGTAGGTTTAGGAATTCTTTACTTGATGATAATTGGCTGAAAGAGTTAGGCTTTGTCCAAAGACCAGGACTCAGAGGAAAGGAATGCTTGAATTAAGATAAGGGTCTTTTATCTTTTATGTGGCTACCAGAATCAGGTTGGGAAGTAAACCACATCATAAAAACCTGTTTACTGAGATTTTATCATTTGTAGACATGAATCTCCATCCCTGCTTAAAAAGGAATTTTTTGGGTTAAGAAAAAGATGGGAGTTCAGTCCTCATTTCTGATCCTTTATGTACAACCTATGTGTTTTTCTCTCTTTAAAGCTTGTAGAATCTTCTCTTCATCCCCGTATTCTGAAATATGATGTTTCCTGGTGTGAAACTGGCAGGTCCTTTCAATCTGGAAACTATGTCCTTCAGTTCTGGAAAGTTTTCTTGAATTATTTCAAGAAAATGTTATTATTTCCTCGTTTTTGTTTTCTGTTTCTCTAGTTTTCCCAGTCTTGTCCTCTAATTTTCTTTTTATTTGTTGTTTTCCATCTCTTTGACCTCTTGATCTAATTTCTGAGAGGTTTCCTTAACTTTATATTTCTAACATTTATATTAAAGTTTCTTTAAAAAGTTTTTTTATCTTGAAATAATTGTAGATTTACAGAAACATTGATCAGAAAATTAGTACAAACAATTTCCACATACCCACTGAACTTACTCTAATAGCATCTTCCATAATCATGGTACAATAATCAAAACTATAAAATAACATTGCTATAGTTCTCTTCACTATAGACTTACTTTTAATTTCACTTTTTTTTTTTACTAATGTCCTTTTTCTGTTATTGGATCAAGTCCACAATTTCACATTGCTGTTATTTTTTATAATTCCTTAGTCTTCTCCAATCTGTGGCAGTTACTTGTTCTTTCCATGTATTTCATGACCTTGATACTTTTTGGACAGTATTGGTGAGTTATTTTTGAGACTGTGTCTCAATTTGAGTTTGTACAATAATTTCTCATATTAAATTGAGATTATGCATTTTTAGCAAGAATACCACAGAAATGATATACCTTCTCTGTGAGTTATATCAAGGGTTCCTGGTGTTTCTGTGTCTTATGACTAGTGTTTACCTTGACTATTTGGTTGTTAGGGATCTCAAGTGTGAAGCTACTATTTTTTCCTTTTTTAATTAATAAATATTCTGGAGATGATACTTTGAGAATACATAGACATCATGTTTCTCCTCAGTCTTTCAGCTACTAATTTTAGCATCCAACTTTGGTAGATCTTGCTTACAATTATGATTACTATGGTCTTCTAATAATGATTTTTCTGTTTTCCTCATTCTTTCTAGATGTATTGCTTGGAATTTTTCTAAGAATATTTATTCAATTACATCAGAACTGATGGGTTTTTACTTTATTCTATGAGATATAAGCCACTTCTATCATTATTTATTTTGTTATTCAAATTGTTTTAGCTTTGGCCATTGGATGACCATAATTTTAATTCCCAGGAACTTTGCTTATTTATTTATTTATTTTTTGATGCCTCCCACTACTCCCTTTTCATAGCACCCTGTTCTTGTTTTATGGTTGAAATTTTTTTCTTATTTTTTCAAAGGAATTAATGATTGTTGTTTTTCTTCCTGCATCAGTCGTGTTTCCTCCAAGTTACTCATTTTTGTTTTCTATTTATGTTGTCTGTTTGTTTTCTATTTGCTTTTTCTATTTCTTTGTTAGCCTTGGTCTCTATCTTCATGTTGGAGCCTTTCTTCTTATGACTGGCATTATTTGTCATCTCCTTTCTAAAAGTAGGCTTAAGTTCTGGTGGAAATCCCTGCACCTGTGAGAAGGGCTTATCACTTTGGGCTTCACTCTCTGGTGATCTGTCTGGGATAGTCGTTGGTCAACATCTGATGTCAGCATGTTTAGGTCTTTCCTTTCGAGATGGTAAGACACTGCAAAAAATATTTTCACATATCCTGTTTGGGGGGAAAGTTCTGGCTGATATTATTCTGGGAATCTAAAGGAGAAGAAAGCTGCAGAACACCATCATTAAGTATGTGTGCACTTTCTTTCATCTCCTTGTTTCTGTTTTACCACCTTCAGCTGGGCCTGGTGTCCCTCAGTCTAGACATCTCCTATTTTACCCGCTCTGGGGGATTTTTTTTAAAAGTCCCTTTACTGTTATTTAACAGCAGTTTGGGGTAGTAAAGTAAGTAAATACCTGTGTTCATCTGTAATATGTTGCCAGAACTCCTAGTCACTATTTCAATATGAAATTTCTATTTTTTTTTATTTTTTATTTTTGAGACAGAGTCTAACCCTTTTGCCTGGGCTAGAGTGAGTGCCGTGGCATCAGCCTAGCTCACAGCAACCTCAAACTCCTGGGCTCAAGCGATCCTACTGCCTCAGCCTCCCGAGTAGCTGGGATTACAGGCATGTGCCACCATGCCCGGCTAATTTTTTCTATATATTTTTAGTTGTCTGATTAATTTCTTTCTATTTTTAGTAGAGACGGGGTCTAGCTCTGGCTCAGGCTGGTCTCGAACTCCTGAGCTCAAACAATCCGCCTGCCTCGGCCTCCCAGAGTGTTAGGATTACTGGCGTGAGCCACCGTGCCCGGCCTAATATGAAATTTCTTAAGGAAGTTATGAGGAGATCTAATATTAGGATTTGATAGAAATTTGATATCAAATTTGAGGCCTGTCTATCAATGTTGGCCCATGGAATCAGTCTGTAAATCTGAAGTTTTAATGTCTTTCCTTAAAAGTAGAATAACATGAGTACCTTCAAATTTTGCACTTTAGTTGTAAATCTTTAATTTGCCAAGTTTGGGAAGAAATCAGCACCTCATAGCCTAATTACCTTTTAAAGTCCCTACCTCTTAATACCGTCACGTTGGCAACATCTGAATTTTAGAGGAGATTAAGTTTTAACACAAATTTTGGAGGAGACAAAAACATCCAACCATAGTACATAGGCACCAAAGAATTGCATTATTTGTATTGTCATAGAATAACAAGAAAAGGATGAGGTAGATTTCATACGTGGAGTTGCATTCTTGCAAATGGCATTGAACAAATCAAAGTTTGGTCATTTTAATCAAAAACATTGATATAGTAGCATGTATCTTACATATTTAAACGTACATTTATTTACCTGTGTTTTTATACAGGGTAAAGACTTTTCTATGGGTTCAATGACTAGTTTCCATAATCTATTTGTTAAATAATTCATACTCATAATACTGCTGTTTCTTTACAATGGAGAGAAAACTTAAAACCATTGTGAAACAATGATTACTTCTTAGATTTTTGGAATTTTTTGGCCAATATTTTATATATGTCTCACTCATACATAATATGACAATTTAGTCATTCAAGTTTTTCAAGGCATACAACAAACTTTTAGATAGGAGCAACCCTTCTTGTTTTTCTCACAATATTTATCAGGTTGTGAAATATTTAATTAAATTTCTATTTAAATTTACAAGTACAACTGGCATAACATGTCTGAGGTGGGGATAGAGGAACATAACAAACTCTTGGCAGGTATACAAGCCAATTCATAGAGGCAGAAATATGTGAATGTTCTAGAAGGTAGCCCATTAGCTGTATGGCTGTAGTAGGTTATCGGCATCCGTCAGGGAATAGAGAGCATCATTTATCATCAGTACCACATTCATGTTGTGAAGAAGTAATTTATTTCCAGCAAAACACATCATAATTCAGTTGTAACTCATGCTGTTCATTTGAATTTTGTTGATTTTGAAATTCAGTTTGTATTTAACTTGCAATTTAAATAGTTGTGTAAGAGTTATAAGCATAAGGATTTATAGTTTAATTTCAACATGTTTAAGTAGCATTCTAATGGAAAGAATTGAAATCAGCATCAGGGATAGGTGAGACCTATTTTTTTTTTTAATTTTAAAAGGGGTTTGTAAATCCTTGCATAGTGCTTGAATACTTGAATAAAATACAATGTCATATGAACTAGGAAGGAACTGGTAAGAATCAAGATAAAAATAAGATGCACCCGTCCCTAACATCACATGCATTCACATTTAGTGTTCCACTGGCATCCTCTACGCCTCCTCCCTTGCTCAAATGAACCCTCAGCCATTACACAAACAAGCAGGGCTCTAAAGCTGTAAGTACTTGGGGCAGGGGTGGGTAGGAGGGGAAGTGTACACAAAGTTGAATTACACTTGGTCCCTGCTCTCAAGAAATAAGTCTAGAAGGGGAGAAAAAATACATAATGTAACTACTCATTGAGCCAAAAATTACTATTTAATAAAGTAAGGAGCTGACTGCCATGAAAGAGGTACTGGTGACTACTTTGAACATCCAGAACGTGCTCTGATTCTGCTGCTACTCAGTTTTTGCACAGTGAGTCTCGCACTAAAATTTATGATCTGTAGCCTTAAGAATACTTTGTTCTAAACTTGCCTCTCTACAAACTAAAACCATTGTAATGATGATGGAAGGGCAAAGGGAATTTCTTCCTTTCCCTCTGAAAGTTTGAGTCTTTAGGTCTGCTGAAATAAATTGGCAATAGATTAACAGGAGAAAAGACATATACATTGATTAATGTGCTCATGAGGATAGGAGCCACGAAAAACGTGAGGCTCAGAGAAGGCCAGATGACTGAAGTTTTTACACCATGCAGAAAAGGATAGAGGGTCCGAGCTCCTGGGGGAGTGCAGGTGAGAGGGGAGGAAAGGGAGGTGAGCAAGGCTGTCTTTCTAGGCAGATGCAGTCTCAGGGAGCAGCCCTCAGAAAGAACAGATGGTAGCTGTGGTAAGAGTTCCTCTGTCAGACCTTTCGTTTCCCTTTCCTGTGAGTTGATCTGTCCTAGATTCGGATAAGGCAGATAAGGGAGCCTCCATGAAAGCCTGTTTGCGTCTACTGTTTGCTTGACTAATGTATCTTTCCTCTACAGACGCAAATCTCCCCCGCAAAAGGACAGATTTTCAGAGCTATTCCTGTATCTGCAGCCCCTCTGAATAGCCATCTCAAAATACACCAAAGAAGCGTATTTTGGGGTGACATATTTTGGTTTCCCAGTGACAAATTGTTCAATTCTCAGTTGCTATCACTATTAATATTTGCTTTTATCATACCAGATTGTTTGTAATTATATCTCTTCTAGGCCCATGAAAATCTGTTAAAAGGAAGTGTGTGTGTGTGTGTGTGTGTGTGTGTGTGTGTGTGTGTGTGTAGTCCCTTTATAAAAGCTACATATCTCCTGAGGGACTGAGATTAACTCATAATTTCAAAATGAAATTGATAGTTAACTCATTAATAATGAAAAACATGATTTTCAAATTTAGGTTCGTACATTTCTAGATGTTCATGTAGCAGATTTTCTTAGAGTACCATATATTTTTTCTATTCAAGGAAATAATGCATGTAAATGTAATTCTGACAAAAGTCAACAAAGCTAACCCCTCACTGTCATCAGGAAGGAATCTGGCAATTATCCCTGTATGTAACCACACCTAGAATGTTTCAGAACTGGAACAGGACCTAGTCTGAGAGGTTGACTTGGGAATCAGGCAAGGTAATCAGAGAGACTAAACAACACATCTGGCCTTAAAGACTAACTCAGAGAGATAAGGAATCAGGGACTTGGCAGCCGGGCTGTTAAGGGGCTCTTGCTGCAAGATCTCCTCTGGTCACATGTGGGTTCGAGCCAGGTAGACCAGGTGACTAGGCAGAGCCCTTCAGGGTATTCAGTTTTAGGTGTTTGGGGAGCTAGAAGTTGTGACAGTTCTGTCTGATAAGGCCTTAATGTGCCAAAGAAAAACCAGAGCTGGACAGGTAGAGGATGAGTGTGGTGGTTTATACGTGTCCCCTAAAGTTCATGTGTTGGAAACTTCGTCCCCAGTGCAACAATGTTGGGAGGTGGAACCTTTAAGAGGTGATCAGACCATGACGGTTCTGCCCTCATGAATGGATTAATGTCGCTACTGTGGGAGTGGGTTAGTTATGAAAGTGAATTTGCCCCCCACTTGCTGTCTTGCACTCTCTTGCCCCTTTACCTTTGGCTATGGGATGACGCAGCAAGAAGGCCCTCACCAGATATTCCTTGATCTTGGATTTCCCAGCCTCCAGAACTATAAGAAATTAATATCTGTTCTTTCAAAATTAGGCCAGGTGCAGTGGCTCACACCTGTAATCCCAGTGCTTTGGGAAGGATGCTTGAGACCAAGAGTGTGAGACCAGCCTGGGCAACATAGTGAGACCCTGTCTCTATGAAAAACAAAAAAATTAGCTGAACATGGTGGCATGTGCCTGTAATCTCCCAGCTACTCATGAGGCTGAGGCAGGAGGATGACTCGAGCTCAGGAGTTGAACATTACTGTGAGCTATGATCATATCACTGCACTCCAGCCTGGGTGACAGAGCGAGACCAGGTCTCTAAATAAATAAATAAATAAACATAAAAATTACCCAGTCTGTGGAATTCTGTTATAGCAGCACTAAACAGCTAAGAGAATGAGAAACCCAATCAGATATTGAAGCTGATCAAATACCAAGGGTTAGGGGTTCTTGCTAAACTGACTGAGCAGGGTTCTTGCTAAAACTGGGTTTTGCAAGAAATTACACAGATGGGCCTAGGGGAAGCTTCAGGAGCATGACTGAAGTTGGGTGGAGCAAAGAATCTTTGTCAAATGGAAGTAGAAAACAGGTCAGAATTTGACACTTAGTCCTTAAGGATGGTCTGATTAGATATTGAATTTGCTGGGGAAGGTGAGAGAGCCACAACTTTAATCATACTGGGAAATTCCTCACCACCTAAGAGGCAGAGAGGAGTGATTATATTTTCTCCTCCTCACTGTCCTATATTTTATAAAATGTACATAGTAAGCATATATTATCATTTTATAATAAAAACTTAATAGTTCTATGTGAAATATTTAAGTATTGTATATTAAAATTAAACCCAAAGTAAGCAAAATATTGCATACTATATTCTAACATCATAGCTAAATAATATTACTTATTTTTGGAAGGAACTTTAGAAATAAGCCAGTCCAAAATCTTGTTCAATAAAGGGTTTCCCACACCTAGAGTATTCCTATTCCTCATGTAATCACTGGCAGGTCTAGAACCAAGCCTTTCTCTCTTATTCTAATGACCTTTCCCACATATTGCCAAGATCGTGTTTCTCTGAGATAGAATTTTACATAAATAACTCCACTGGGATTCATTAAATTATATTCAAAACTAATCTAATACCAATTATTCCTAAAAGAAATTCCTGCAAAATCTAAATGGGTAAGTATCTCTGAAAGAGAATAAGACAGTAATTTGCCATTACAATATTAAAAGGGAGTCTGTTACTGCTACAGTCCTACATATTTCGGGGAGAAATGACAAAAATAAAATAAATCAGTTTAATTTTTGTCACTTTGAAAATTGAAGACAAAATACCAGCTAACAAAATCCTTTGATTGCTGAATAATAGAAATAGATTTTAGCACTTGCCTTGGTTCTTAAAAATCCTTTTGACTGCAGGACAATTTTTAGATTGAATGTTCAAGTTCACATGGGGATCAAAACCATGGAGATGCTCAAAATTAAGTTATATGCAAAATGATTTTGGAAGTGTTATTATTATTTGTAACTAAAATACCTTTTATGGTTTGGCATTCAGAAGTAGTCTTGATTATTAAAAAAAGTAATTATCAGTCACAATGTATCACATTTATTTTTGCTAAAAGCACAGTATTTTCATTCCAAAATGTCCTCTCAAACTTGTCACACTTCTTCGCCCTGACTCAGTCTTTCATCTTCTTTCCTTTGGATGACTGAAAGTTGTTTTTTTTTTAAATTGACCCTCCTGTGTTTAGTCTTCCTCTAGACTATATAATTCATTCTTTAGACTGTTTCCAGATTAATCATCTTAAAAAATGTTCAATACGATAATCTTCCTAAAACATAAGTCTGATGACGCCCTGCTCTTCCTCACACACTGTCAACTTCTCGCTGGCTGTATCTCAGGGTGCCCACTTTAGACGACCTGTGTCATGATCGGGCTGACTTCTGGAGCCCACAGTCAGAAATTTTCTTTCCAAAGGTCTGGGGTGGAGTCCAAGACTCTATTTTTAGCAAATACAGAGTATTATTTTACACACTTAAGTTATTAAACTAACGATCTATAAAATAATTTCTGATAGCATGGAAGTAAACATCTTGGTGGCCAGAAGATGCAGGCCTTGTAAGGCGGAAGCACTGCCAGGACCCAAACTCGGAGAGTCGGTTTGGGGTGCAGCTGGGTCCGGGACTTGCCTTAGCCATCAGTTCGAAGGGAAATGAGCACAAAAGTGGTGTCACCTAAGGCTTATCTTTATCTCTTTTATCAGTTTTAACTACCTTAATGTCAACATATTACCTAAGAAGATGTTGAAGAGGCTCCCAGTTGGCATGTGCTTAGAGGAGAAGTTCCTCCATTCTCAACACTCCTCCCTGGCCCCATTCCGAGCTACCCTTTCCTCGAAGGCCATTGTCTAACGGCCATGGACACCCAGCGAAGGATCTAAGGAAGCAATTGACAGCAACAGAATATACACATCTGTTCTGATTGGAATCAGACACTTGATCTGAATCATTTCCCAAGAAGTGGTAGTTACTACCACATCTTTGTTAAACTAAATTTCAAATAGACGATTTGGAATCTTTTTTCTTCAGAGACAATCTGTCATCCTACTTTCTCCCATTGTCCCAAATTTTCACATTTTGCTGATCTGCTAATTTGTTGCCAGCTTATCAACATTGGTGTAACATTTTGGCTATCTTTTTTAACTGCTCATAATCTGTTAATTTTAACAGACCTTTTCTACTGATCTTAGAGCAGGGCTTCCCCTGCCCTTTGAGAATTGAATGTTTTTCTATACATACTAAGAGGATTGTATAATGTTTTCCTCTTCCAATTTTTTGATGTGGCAAATTGTGTCAGTAGATTTTTCTAATGTTGAACTATCTTTGCATTCTTAGAATAAATTCAACTAGGTCCTGAAGTGGTATTTTAATTTTTTAGTATATTGTTCAATTTTATTTGTTACTATTTTACTTATGATTTTTGCATTTGTTTTCAGCGAGATTGGTCACTAATCTTATTTTCTTGTATTATTTGTGTACTATTCTGTTATGACAGTTATCTAACCCCAACACATAAACTTGGGTGACTTTATATCTTTTTCTCATAGCTTCTGAATTATGTGTGTCAGATCGAATGTTGCAATAGACTTAGTGTTTATGTCCCCTCAAAATTCATATGTTGAAATCCTAATTCCTAAGATGATGGTATTAGGAGGTGGGGACTTTGGGAGGTGATTGGGTCATGAGGGCAGAGCCCTGGTGAATGAAATGAGTGCCCTTAGAGACACTGGAGAGATACCTCACCCTTTCTACCATGCAAGGACACAGAATGAAGACACCATCTATGAACCAGAAAGTGAACCCTTACCAGACACTGAATCAAGGTGTCCGTAGGGCCAGGCTCCCTCTGAGGTTCTAGGGAAGAGTCTGTTCCATGCCTGTCTCCTGGCTGCTGGTGGCTGCTGGCAGTAGTTGGCCTCCTTGGCTTGCAGTTGCATCACTCAATCTTTGCCTCTGTTGGTACACAGCTTTCTTCCCTGTTTATCTCTGTGTCTCTCTGTGTCTTCTCTCTCCTCTTCTTATAAGGACACCAGTCATATTAGATTTAGGACTCACCCCAATCTTCACCTTAACTAACTACATATGCAAAGATCATAATTCCATATAAGATTACTGCTATAGTTTGAATGTCCCCTCCAAAATTTATGTTAAAATTTAATTGCCATTTTAACAGTATTCAGAAGCGGGACCTCTAAGGGGTGATTAGTCCATGAGGGGTGTGCCTTCATGAATGGATTAATGCTGATTAGAAAAGTGTTCGAGGCTGCAAGTTCACTGTCTCACTCTCTCTCACTGTCTCTTTGCCCTTCTGCCATGGGCTGACCCAGCAAGAAGGCCCTCGCAAGATGTCAGGCCCTTGGTCTTAGACTCCCCAGTCTCCAGAACTGTGAGCCAATGGATTTGTTCATTATCAATTTTGCAGTCTCAGGTATTTTGTTATAGCAGCACAAAATGGACTAAGGGAGTCACATTCTGAGATTCTGAGCGGACATGAATTTTGAGGGGACATTATTCAACTGAGTCTAGACCTCTTTCTGTTATCCCTTCTTTTTTTCCTGCCTTTCCTCTTAGAACTTTAATCAGTTACAAGATAGACAATGAGCTGGTTGTGTTCTTACTTGCTATTGGTGACCTTTTACAAATCATTTCTTGTTACTTTTTTCTCAGCATTCATGAATTATAAGGTCACCAGTAACTCATGAAGATACATTATTTATTTTAAACATGCTCGCTAGTCAAGCTTCATATATTTTCTTGGGCTTTTTTCTTGTCTTCTTTAATTATCTTGCATTTTTTGGACTTGCTTGAACTTCAAAGGTCATTCAGTGCATTTCTCATAACTTTTAATGAGTGTTTTTGGTTTCATTTTTAATAAGCCTTTCAACAATGAATGATATCTCTATCAACCTATTCTTTTCTCAAGTTTAAAACAACTGGAGATTCTGTGCGGCTTTATTTTTTGATGCAGATATTTATGGTTACATGACAAAGGTGCGGCTTTGAACAACAACGTCCAGTGAGAGAAATGTGAGACATACACAACATGGTATCATAAAAATGGCGATGTCATTTATACATCAAAGTGAAGGATGAATTTGACTGGAAATGCTTCTTACTAATATCCCCATTATTGTAGGCCAAATTCCAAGTTTCTTTGGGTAAATCAAATGAACTATTTGGGAAAATTAAAAATAAAAAAAAAGAGAACCATGACCAGTGTGAACAATGGACAAGGGAGCATGACTGGATGTGGTTAGGGGGACACAGGCAGAGTGCCACACTGCAGGGTGACAGCAACACCAGAGGGCCAGCTGTGCCTGAGCCCAGGAAGTATGTCCCTCAACCCCACGCATAAGGAAAAGAGTGTCCCAAGACGATTGAACCCTGGCCCATCACTTGATCCCCTCCTCTCCCCTGGAAAGGCAAAGAAAGGGGATGTAGAAAATGGAAATGTAACCTCCAGTATTCCCAACTGGGGAGCAAGGAAGAAAGCTTCCCCTACCCCATTTATCTGTATGGCCTCTCATTTCTATCTCTAAAATATACCTCGCATCTATCCCCATCTCCATCTCCACCTTCGGCCAAAACCCTTTCCTTTCTCATTGGAGTTATTGAGAATTATTGTGTTAATAATTCAGGCCTCGACTGCCTAAAATTCAGAGTAGAGGATGTATAAAGGCCCCTGTAGTTTCCAAGTTGATTAGAAGCCCTGCAATTTATGTGACCAAAGCATTTGTACCCCCATAATATTCTGAAATTAAAAAAAAGAAGCCCTACATTATAGGGTGTTTGCCTAGGAATTAATAAATAATTCTTCCTTATTTTCATTTGCAATCTATCCTTTTGCATGTACCCCAACAGTCAGAACCCTAGAAGGAAGAGGGTTGAGTCGCACCTTGAACCCCAATCCAGCAGATGTTTGAATTTGCTCATAGTGCGTGACTCCGAAAAGTGCTCCTTCTCCTGTCACACGTAGTAACTTAGCAATAAGTCAGAGCCCAGATGCCATGTCCTGCAACAAGCACCTTTTCATCTTATTCCATCTTCATAACTTTCCCCTCATCCATAATATATCAACTCGATAATGTATGTGTAGTTATCTACTGCTGCATAACAAATTGTCCCAAAGCTGTGTGGCTTAACACAAAAATAAACATCCATGATTTCACAGTTTCTGTGGGTCAGGAATTCAGGAGCAGCATAGCGAGCCTCTTCAGGCTTAGGGTCTTTCACGAGGCTTCAGTGAGGACATTGGCTTGGGGCTGCCGTCATCTGTGCCGTCATCTGAGGGCTTGAGTGGGGCTTGAGGATGATGGTGCACTCCGAGACGGCAAGTGTATGCTGGCTGTGGCCTCAGTTTCACATCGCAGGGACCTCTTCTTATGGAAACTTGAGTGTCTTCTCCAAACGCCACCTAACCGTGCTTAAAGCTAGTCATTCAAGAGAAAGCAAAGTGAGAGCCACAATATCTTTTATAAGCTAGTCTTAGAATGCACACACCATCGCTGCAGACACATTCTATTCGTGAGAGGTGAATAAGCCCGGCCCATTACACAAGGGAGGGGAACTGGACTTCATGTTGTGAAATGAGCAAACATCTCCACCATGTGTCTTCTCCTTTTGAATTCTGGCTTCTCCTCCCCAATTCAACTCGCTTGCCAATTCCAAATCTCCTCCTTTCCCCTTCGCTAAACACACACACATACATACTAAGTTTATCTAGAAGATTTTCTGATCTTTTCCTGGTATCAGGATTTGTTTTGGCTATAGTAACAGGAAACCAAAAAATTGTGGTAGCTTAAATCACAGTAGAGGTTTATTTCTATCCTGCATTAAAGACATCTGGAGGTGGGAGGTCCAAGGCTGGTCTGGTGGTGCTGTTACAGTTTATGACCTTTATCCTCACGGTCCAAGATACCTGCTAGGGTTCCAGTTGTCACAGCTGAAACCCAGGCAGCAGGGTAGAGGAAAGAAAAAAGGAAAAAAGTGTGTGCCAGCAGTGGCTTAAAGTTTCCTGGAAACTATCAAACAACACTCTGCTTACCTTTCAGTGGCCAGCACTTAGTTACATGAAACATATGACGTATAACATATAACATGGAAGCATAAGACTTATAAGCTCATCTGGTGAATGTAGGCTTTATTTGCAGGTGTGCGATGGTTAATTTTAGGTGTGAACTTGACTCCGTTAAGGGATGCCTAGATAGCTGGGAGAGCATTATTTCTGAGTGTCTCTGAGGGCGTTTCCAGAGGAGCTTGCAATGTGAGTTGGTGGACTGAGTGGGGCAGATCTGTCCTCAGGGGGGGCTGGCGCCACCCGGTTGGTTGGGAACCCAGATAAAACAAAAAGGCATAAGAAAGGAGAATTCATTCTCTCTTTCCTGGAGCTGAGACACCCTTCTTCTCCTGCCATTGCACATCAGAATTTTAGGTCATCAGGCCTTTGGAGTCTGGGACTTGCAGCAGCAGCAGCAGCAGCAGCAGCAGCTGGTTCTTGGGCCTTTGGCCTCAGATTGAGATTGACGCCATCAGCTTCCCTGGTTCTGAGGCTTCGGGGCTTG
Source organism: Indri indri (assembly GCA_004363605.1). Taxonomy (NCBI): domain Eukaryota; kingdom Metazoa; phylum Chordata; class Mammalia; order Primates; family Indriidae; genus Indri; species Indri indri. The sequence continues at coordinate 163,157 of RJWJ010000286.1, forward strand.
TGCGAGCCACACTACCGGCATCCCTGGGTCTCCAGCTTACAGACGGCCTAACGTTGAATTTCTCAGCCTCCATACTTATGTGAATGATTCCACTATTAAATCCCTCTCATCTACCTACACAGTCTATTGTTTCTGTTTTTCTAGAAAATCCTAATACAAGGAGGTTATGTGTCCAGCTAAAAATCAGGGGTTTTCTTGCTAAGGAAGAAGGGGAGATAAATATTGGCCATGGCCATGTATGTCCCCGTGGCTGCACCTTTTTTCCTGCATAAACTGCTGCTGTGATCTCACTATATGGCAGGTGGCTTCCCTCAGAGCTAATGAGCCAAGAAAGACCAAGAACACACATACAGAGAACATATTTGCTTCTTCCCAAAGGGCGACAACTTCAACATCTTCTGGAGTTCTTGCTCCATGTCCAGGACCTCCTTGAGGTTATGTGTAAATTAAAAGATGTATGTGGATATGGAAACAGGACAGCACCGTAAAAAGTCCGACTTGGCAGTGATTGTTGGTCCAGATCAATAGCCAGATATCTATGAGCAGAAAGTACAAACTCCCTCTGCTAGCAAAGGAGTGAACTCTCTGCTTAGCTCGTTTGGTAGTCCCTGGTTAAGCTCTGCTGTCCATGGTCTTTTGCGGACCTTTTCTCTGCTTCCTAGGATGTGCCTTACCCTCCACAGCTGCATCTGAGGGGGGCTGCGGGGCAGGGGCCAAGCCCTCTTCCTGCAGGGTGAGTCTGGGGACCCAGGGATTGTTTTAGGAGTTTGATAGTCACAGGACAGGGTTGAAATTTCTTTTCAAAAATAGTTACCTTAAAATTTAGTAATCTTCTGGTCTGTTTGCTTTCAGTGAGTTCCAAGTATATTAGGAGCCAGAGTTCATGTCTCAACAATTTTAAGGCTGAGGTCTGTGGAGTTTGATGTCCTGGCATCCAGGCTCTGCCTACTCCCTCCTCCCCCTGCTCCAAACACCCTATCCCTCCAAAAACAGTCGGCTATCTTGAGATATTTTGAAGTAACAATGTGGACTAGAACCTACTGCCTGACAATTGCTTAATGGAAAGTACTCAAGAAAGACTTGGGGCATAAAGTACTTTAATTGGATTAATGACCCCAATTTTGCTCCTTTCTCCATCCACACTCTTTGCCCTGGAATACTGCAGTTTCCTCCTACTCTGGGGAGAGTGTTCTTCCCAGTGGCATACTGGTAAATGTTTCTCAAAAATACTCATGTTATAAATATTACTGAAAGGATGTGTAGCACGCAATTGAAAAATAATAATAAAATACACAATACTCTTTATCGTAAATTTCATATAGCCAATTGATCCTTAGAGAATGCTTTCTTTGACTTCTGCTAAATTCTGTTATGCATAGCCAACCTACAGTTGTAGTTCATAAACAAGTGTAGTTCTGACATGAGTATTGGTTGATATTTTCATTGTTGGTAAGAAGCAAATGAAACAATGAAGAGGTGAGTTGAAACTGCAGGTGTTTGCCAATGAGGTGACATCCTTGCTGAATTGGATAACGGTTTTCAGATATTAAAAGAACATTTCCTCAATTTTTTGTATTTATGATGTACTATAATGTATTTACGATGTATTTACGATGCACAATACACTTTGAAGTTTAATCTGCTTAATGTTTTCTCTACCACTTTTTTTTTTATTTCAGCATATTATGGGGGTACAGATGTCTAGGTTACGCACACTGCGAGTCCGAGCTTCAAGCATGTCCATCTCTCTCTCTACCACTTTCTTAAACTAGGCAATCAACAAAACAAGCTGATGTACAGCTTTTGTCAATTTCTGTACTATTAATATAAATACTCCTAGAATGGCTGATTTCAAACTACTAGTATGACACAACTGAAATATGATATAGTGTTTCCACCAGATACACTAGATACAAGTAGCCTTAAGAAGACAGACAATAGTACAATGTAGTAAAATAACTAGCAAGTCATGAGTTTTCAGTATTTATTATTTTTGTTATAATTTATTCAATTATGAGTGTATAATTTAATTTTAAACAATGGCTGTGTTTAACAATCAGCTTGCCAAATTCCTGAAAATTTAACAATAAACTCATGTGGGCTGGTAGGACTTGCCTCCTGGTTCTGCCCTGTGCCTTGACCTTAGCCTTGGCCATACAACTTGCTTTGGCCAATGGGGCATGACACAGAGGCTTGGAAAGGTGGTTGCATATTATTCTTGCCTTTTGCTCCTCTGCCATAAACACAGGAACATTTCTGGGCTAGCCTGCTGCTGGATGAGACAGTGGAGAGCTCAGTAGTCCACTGGTCTCAGCCAAGGTCATCCTAGACTAGCAGAGCAGCTGACCCTAGACATGTAAGAGAGCCCCGCCAAGCTCAAGGGAGCTAGACCCTGCTGCTCACGGGCTATAAGCGGGCCTGGCAAGACTAATACAAACACTCACCCGACCCACAGATTGATGAGCTAAATAAATGCTTATTGTTTTAAACCACTGGATATTTCTCTCACTCTCTCTCTCTCTCTCTCTCTCTCTCTCACACACACACACACACACACACACACACTCACATACATTAATACAGGGCTATAGTTTCATCTCATAAGATGACCTCCTTGCAGTCACTGCTGACAACTACTTCAGTTTGGGATACAGCAGCGCTTGTATTCTTTACGCTTTCAAAGCTTAAATACAGGACCTTTGGTCAAATTATACTGCAGGCTGGAGAGAGCACTTCTTTAGCACAAATGTGCTTCTGTCAAGCTCTACCTGTGGACTTGCTCGCTCTAGCCTCAGTTTGACTCTTTAAGATTGGAAAGAAGGGGCCAAAAAAATGAACATTTTGGATTTGCCTTACCACTTTCCCCAATGCTACTTTCTCATCATTTGCCTTCCAAGACATAGCACATGAAAATGCGATCCATTGTTTTGCCACTACCTAATAAAGACCACCAGCTTTCTAGCCTCTAATTACAAAGCCTGTGCCACCTACTGCTTGACTGTCTCCAGGAAGCCAATGCCACATTTAAAGGTTTTTTAATACCTGGCTTCCCAGTCCCAGTCTCTCTCTCTGTTGTGTTCTTTCTCTCAACACACACACACACACACACACACACACACACACCCCAGAAGGAGGTAGTCCAGGCTTGGTATGGTGGTTCCACATCCTTAGAATCCAGCTTTCAGGTCATCTTTAGGAGCAGCTCCCATCCTCATAATCCAAAATGGCTGCTAGGATGTTAGCCATCATATCTGCATTCCAGGCAGTAGGATGGAAGAAGAAGGAAAAAGGAGGCAAAGGGCAATGCTCCTACTCTCTTTAATAGAATGGCTCCCTAACATTGCCACAGAAGACATCTGCTTATATCTCATTGTCTAGGATTTAGTCATATGGCCACATTTAGTTGCAAGGAGGTTTGGCAAATGTAATCTTTATTGAGAGCACTCATGTGCCCAGCTAAAAACCAGTTTTTTGTTTTTTGTTTTTGAGACAGAATCTCACTCTGTCGCCTTGGGTAGAGTGAAGTGGCATCATCATAGGTCACTGTATGCCACGACACCCGGCTAATTTTTCTATTTTTAGTACAGACAAGGATCTCACTTTTGCTGGCTGGTCTCAAACTCCTGAGCTCCAGTGATCCACCCCCTCGGCCTCCTCTGTAATCCCAGAGTGCTAGGATTACAGGTGTGAGCCACTGCGCCCAGCTCCACAGGAGTTCTGTTACTAAGTCAGAAAAGAGAATATAGTCAGCTCACCAAACAATACAATAAAAAAATTACACACACAAAAAATGCCATATAACAATTATTTTCATAGCATTTACATTGGATTAGGCACTATAAGTAATCTAGAGATGACAAAGTATTCAGGAGGATGTGCATAGGTTACATGCAAATACTATGCCATTTTATGCCAGGTACTTGAGCATGTGTGGATTTTGTATCCCCAGGATATTCCAGGAGCCAACACCCTGCAGATACGAAGAAAAAACTGTACATATTTGGTAGAGAACTAATTGTCTCTGCCCAGTTTCCATTCTGGTCACCTCTCTAGTTTCCTAATTAAGCAAGGACCATGCTTTGCTTTTTCCAGTCTCCCTCTGTTAATTTTATGTGTCAACTTGAGTGACCTAAAGGATGCCCAGATAGCTGGTAAAACATTATTTCTGGGTGTGTCTGTGAGGATGTTTCTGGAAGTGATTGGCACTTTAATCGGTACACTGAGTAAAGAAGATTGCCCTCACCCATGTGGGTGGGTGTCAATCCATTCAGTGCCCCAGATGGAGGAAAAAGGCAGAGGAAGGTCAAATTCAGTCTCTGTCCTGGAGCTGGGACATCCATCTTCTCTTAGCCTTGGACATCAGTGCACTTGGTTCTTGGGCCACTGGACTCAGACTGAACTGCACCACCAGCTTCCTGGGTCTCCAGCTTGCAGACAGTGGGTCATGGGTCTTCTCAGGCTCCATAATCACTTGAGCCAATTCCTGATTCCTGTAACAAATCTCTTTCTTTGCCGAAGAACTCTAATACTCCCTCATAGGTACAAGAATTTCATCACTCTGATGCCTGGTGTCTGCTACTCATGGACATTTCTTGCAGCTGTGACTTTCTTTGGACATATAGCCCAAGGGGCTACCTTTCTCTGTTATTGGACTCCTCTTCTCCTCCCCTTAGCCTTATTGACTTCTGGCTTGGATTGCATTTTGTATGAACTAGGGCTTACAGAAAATTTCTAAGGATACCTTTCAGTGAGGAAAGGATAGGTCTGATGTAAAACTTAACATATCCTATGAGGTAGAATTCTTTTTTATTTTGATAGTTTTGACTATTTCGATAGCTCTCCATCAAGGAGAATGTTCTTCAAAATGAAAAACAGAGGAAACATATTGTACAGGAGGAATCTAAGTCCAACATTAGTAAAGAGGATAGGGAACATTTCTTCCTGGAAAAATTGTCTCTGTATCTTCAGCCAAGAGGAATTCATTACAAGGCACCCATAGAAGCTATTAGTAGTGTAATATAAATTACAAAAAAACCAAAAACGACACAAAGCAAAACATAAACTCCACAGAAGTGAGAAACCAAAAAGAAATTCCTTAAACCCTGAAATCAGCATGCTTGATAAAAATGTATACTTTTTTTAGAATGGATTATCATATAGACGATTTATGAGCATTTTGATGAGAAAGTGGTGATTATCAAGAGGCAGCATAAATTCAATTGTAAACATGCCTAGTAACGAACCTCCTTTGCTTCTGTAGAATGACTGGCATGGGAGATTGGCTAGATGCCCACTGATCTCAATTTAAGTAATTTGAGCAAGTTGTAAAGTACACACATGGATAAAATAGAGAAGCGTGACCCAGATGACGGCATAACTAGATGGATGTGCAGGTGGCAGAAGCTGTACCTAAGCACAGCAATCTGGCCTCTGCCTACTCCCCATTCCTCTGCTCCAGCTACACGGAATTATTTGCAGTTCCCTAAGCATATCATATTCTTTACCTTTGGGCTTTCGCAGATCCTAGTCCTTTGCCTGGACCAATCTTTTTCTTCTCCTTTACCTCACTCCCACTCATCCTTCAGACATTGGCTTTGGCACTCTGCTAGGAAGCCGTCTCTGACCTCCAAGGCCTAGGCTGAGTGTGTCCTGTTGTGCTACCATAGCATACTCGTCCTACCTCCCAACTTCTGTCCTGCGTTATAATGGCCTCTTTTTTTCTTTGTCTTCCCAGGTGTAAGCTACTTGAGAGTCAGGATTGTCTTGTCCATAGCTGTATCCCTGGTACCTAGCACATTACAGTTGCCCAGTGACTAATAATGTAAGCGTTGAGTGTTAGAGCAACTTTCACTGCTTCTTGCCAGGACTTAAGATTTCAAATAGAAAATAAAATCATCAATTTTTTTAAATGGTATAAAGTGGGGAGGATGATAAGATCAAAAATCAAAAATGCTAAGATTCAGAAAGTCTTCAACAGGCTCTAAGTACAGGCTGAAACAAATGAGGTAAAATTCTAGAGAGAAATTTAAAGTTCTATATTTATGTTCATATTGTACAGTGGTTCTCAAAATGTGGCTCGAACCCATGTTGGGGAAATATAATTAAAAACAAAATCTTTTTCCAACCAAGAAAACCTCTTTACAAAGGTAGAAAATAAAGAAAAAAAAATTTTTAAGTTAAATAAGCATTAACCCCAAATGTGATGTGCATCACAGGCTTCACTGAAGAATTGCCAAGACACAAATCTTACCGTTTTATAAAGCCAAGCAGATGCAACCTGTTGCACACATGTTCTCAAATGACAACTACAGATGCTCCTCAACTTACCATGGGGTTACATCCTGATAAACCCATCATAAATTGAAAATAAGATCTTAAGTTGAAAATGCATTTAATATGCCTAACCTACTTAAACAAGCTCAGAAGACTTAATTAGCCTACCGTTGGGCATAATCCTCTAATACAAAGCTTATTTTATAATAAAATATTGAATATTTCATATACTTTATATTAATAATCTCATGTAGTCGATTATAGAATACTATACTGAAAGTGAAAAACACAATGGTTTTACATCATGGTAAAAGTGAAAAATCGTGTAAGTCAAGGACTGTCTGTAGTTCTCAGGTAAGAGAACTTGACAGCACCATTTGTCACACAGGATTCATCCTAAATTCACCTGGTAATCTTGGTAATTATTTGTTAATTGCCTTTGTCCATAGGAAAAACAAATTTCTCATATCTTTATGGCAGGAGATAGGTATACAATTTGGAGCAAGGGCAAGGTGCCTACTAAAGCTAGGTTTCTATCTTTCCCAGAAACTGGGAGATTGGGGTGCCATCTCCTTCAGTGATTAAATTTCAATGAGACGGCTCCCACGTCCTCGAGGAAATGTTCCTGGGTTGTAAAATTGGAAAGAGGCTAATTTAGCTTTTGGAAAGATTTACATACATTTCAAAAGGCACAGAAATAACTTACAGTTAAAAATTTTCTGAAGTAAAGGCTCAAAGAAAAGGAAGTGAGACCAAAGTCTTTCTCTTTTCTTTGCACCAGGGAGAATTAAACAGTTTTCCTATTTCTAATTTGTATTTACACTTACACCAGTATCAGCATCACCTAGGAATTTTAGTTAGAGATGTAAATCCTCAGATTCCAGCCTAGACCTACTCACTCAGTCAGAAACTCTGGGGATAGGGCACAACAATTTGACTTTTTAAATAAGCTCCCCAGGGAGTTGCCTAAATAAAGATTGAGAATCACTGTAGAGGATTGGTGACAGTGGGCTGGGTTCAAAGGATCTGGGGAAAGCAAAGGACTTAATTTTACTTGAATTAGTGGTTATCTGTAGTTTGCATAAGGAGTCGTCTGCTCTGCTAGCATGTTTCTGTCAATTAATTGGCAAGAAATTAAGATATCTAAAATATATTAAATGAGCCTTAGTTTAGTCAAGATAGTCAAATCTTAATGATGTTAGCAGTAGAGAACAAAAGCAAAATCACTATTAAAAAAATTGTGTTCACTGGCTCTAGAGTTCATTCTTTAATTTAGTAAGAATCACCTGATCAAAATCACTTGATTACTATATCAAGTAAAGCCAAAACTCAAGTGAAGCTTAGATAATTGCACAATTTTGTCAGATGGACCCCTTCTTAAGTTCACCTGGTTCTCTACAGGGGACCAAATCTTTCATCAGTTATTTCTCAATTTTGTATGCAATTTGGGAATCCCCTGAAGGTATGTTTAAAGACAAAAATGCAGTAGAGACTCTGAAAGTAGCAGGGGAGGGGGGATAGTGGGTTCTTAGGCACCTGAGTTCACTTGACTGTCCCCCTTCTCCACAGGGGTCAGAGCACGTCAGGACCTCCAAGAGGAGGGCTTCGGAGACCCAGCTGAAGTTCTAGGCATAAGGCCAAGGAGGCTACCTTGAGAAAAGTCTTTATACCTTAAATTTGATCCACTATTGAAAGACAGCCCTAATAAATTGGTTTTTGAGGCTACTGAGACAAACAGCATTTGTGATGCCAACAAGCCTTCCTTAGGAAGTCCCCCTGAAGCAAAACCAGTAGGATTTGATTTCTTGGGAGCTCTAGGTGTTCCTGTGACAGACCCTCCCCTATGGACCTCAGGCCCAGGGGCCCGCCCTCTGTCCATCGGTCCCATTGTGTATGTGCTGCAGTTTAGCCAGAAAGACCCGGATGATACAAATGAGAACGCAGAGCTGAAAAGTAAATATGAAGAGCTCCACATGGTAAATGTCCAGAGATGGGGATATTTGTAGATGAATTTTTAGGGATTGTACCCCAAGTGATGGAGGAAGCTCAGAGGAGCTTGCCAAAGCTGAAATCCAGAAGCTTCTGAAAGAAAAAGATCAACTTGCTATAGACATGAACTCCATGAAAAAAAGTCTCTGACCTTTTCAAGGGATTTGAGAAGCAAGAGGCGACTGAAGGCTTTTGCAAGAATGAATAATGGCTGAAGAAGTATGTTAAGGATTACTTACTAAGAAATGAGAAGGAATATCAGAGATACTAAGCATTAAAAGCCCACGCAGAAGAGAAACTCAATCTACTAATTGAGGAAATTATTCAGGTCTGGAGGAAGGCCCGAGTGGCCAAGTTAGACTTCCAGGTGAGTCTGACAAAGAAACAGCTATGGATCCATTCCCTGGAGAAGACCATTCTGCAGAAAGATGACTCACTGCTCAGAATCTGTAATGATATGATTCCAGAAGTATAAAAATCTGATGTGGAAGTCACCAACCAGTGACCTCTCCTCCCGTCCATCTATGTATGTAACTCCATGTCTGTAAGCAAGCCTTGTGTACTTTTTGTTGTTGTTTTGTTTTGGTGGAGATCTAAGTGAGCCTTAAAAAAAAAAACAAAAAACAAAAAATTAAGTATGAGGTATTTTTTGACTTGAATTATTTTTTATGTTCTTTTTGACTTAACTGGTGATGCTCTTTAGAAAAATTTTGTATTCTATCAAAATGTGTGCTCTTGTGAGGTTTATTGAAAAAAAAGATTTTTTTTTTTTTAGGTGCTGGTATCCTACAGATTCTTTTACGGTAGGAAAAACACTGCTTTGAAATTATCGGTGAATAGGACCAGGATTCAATTAATTTTGTGAGAACACACTTGTTGCAAAAGTGTAGTGTAGTACATACAAGATCAAGTTAAGGGGCCCAGTCTCCTTGGGAACTTCTGTAATGCTGACTGGCAACAAAATAATTGTTATACCCTGTCTTTAATTTCATCTTTTGTTTTCACCTGTGGGCTTCAGGTATATAAACTGACCATGAAGGAGGCAGTGATTAGTTTATCTTAACAAAGATTCCTAACTAGAAATTCAAGATATTTCAGTGGGGCTATACTGATGATCAGAATGACAAACCCATGAACATTTTAGGACAATTACAGATTTTCCTTCCCAGAGAATTTCAAGAAACCTTTGCTTAAGAGAGCACAAATCATTTTTCTTACCTTCTTTGGTTCCATAAAAGAGAATCACAGAATTTTGAACCAAACTATAATAATCAAGTAATGTCTTTAATTATGGAAGAGAAAACAGTCCAAAATGTAAAGTGGTTTACCCAAAGTGAGGGAATTTAGTGTAAGGTAATAAAACCAAGTGGATACAGCTCAAAGACTGCACCATATCCATTATTGTTTGCCTTGAGTTACATGCAATCTTAAATACACCATCTTAAGCAGCAAACAACAAAAGTGCTCAAGTTGGATTTTGTTTCCTTTCTAAACTGCATATATTTTTAACATATATTTTAAAACTGTGGGATGAAAAGTAAAAAAGGCAAGTAAAAAACAACATTTCTTACACACAGAAATATCATTTTACCAGACATCGGAATATGCACTTAGAATTTTTTCTCAGAACATAATGGCGTTCTTGAAGACATACATTTTGTCTTATTCACCTTTGTTTCTTCTGTAACCCTAAGCACTACAGTACTGGGCATATGGTAAAGACGTACATAGAAATATTAAAAGTCGATACTTTTTTCAGGTAGTATCTAGTGCCTGGATTTCTCTGACCGAAAGGCACAATCTGTGAGATTGCTGTGATTTCCGAACAGAAACGAAATACCTAAAACTAACTAGGTGGGGGAGGGGAACAGGAAGGAATGTCAAAATTTGGTTGTCAGGCACACTAACCCCTGAAGCTGTCTCCTGGCCTGAGCTATCCAAATCAGGGTCCGAGGGGGGTATGACAAATGCCCTTCCAATCTGGCCTTGATTTTGAAAGGTGGTCAGAAGCAGTCTTCAGAGACTGCGGTGGCAGGGGTGCGATTCTGGGAGGTCTGGTCAATTTCTAACAGGTCCTGTAACCGGGCTTCTGGGCTACGCAAAGGCGTTGAGGTTGGCAAGAATAGGCAACCAAGTTTCCCACCAAGGGTCGCAGCCCAGCAGCTTGGAACTGGAGAGCTGCTTGTGAAACAAAGCCACCCAGGCAGGACTGGGCTTGTGGAGTGGGCACAGCCGTTTCCCAGACACGGGGGTCCCGGCCCCGTTGTTTTCTATCCATTCCTGCCAAAGGCCCCCTTCAGCGCGTCCATGAAGCCCTAGTACTGACCCAGGATGGGGCTCTCCCTCTCACTGTAGGGGACAACCCACTGCTCTGCTGCCCTAGTGAAGCGGCTGATTAAAAAAGCCACCTTTTGAGTGTCGTTCGAGAATCTGGTCTTGAATAAAGTCACATATGAGGCCGCTTGGATCAAAAAGCGGGAAGTCGGGCACAGTCACCGTTAAATGTTTCGGGAAAAGCCACTGGGCAGGCCGGCGGACGCACCTGGGCCAGCAGGTTGGCTGTCTCGCACAGCAGCCGCCGCACCTGGTCCATGAGCTCGTTGTTCTCCCTGCGCAGGGCATGGTTCTGCGTGAGGAGGTCCTGCATCACGACCGCCAGCGCGTCCATGCCCGCAGCCGCACCACTGCCTTGCTCCCGGCCGAGCCCCGTCCCCGCGCCTCGTCGCCGGAAGTGCGTGTCGGCTCGGGCTCGGGGCGGACCCGGCGGCCGGGCCTAGGCCCGAGGCTCCAGCGGCCAGGGTCCCGGGGACTAGTAGCGGGGACGGCGGGGGCGGAGGGGAGTGAAGCCGGCTAGCGAGAGTGAGCAGCAAACCTGGGAAGCCGGGGACGAAGCCGGAAGAGCCAGGGCCGCGCTGGGCGGAGCAATCTGACTTCATGGCAGCGTGCGCCTACTTCCGGGGGCTCCCTCCGCGGGGCGGGCCCGCGGGTGCTTAAAGGGAGAGCGTCCGGTGCGGCCGTGCGATCCGTGGGCTTCCCGCGCTGTTACCCAAGATGCCTTGTAGTCGTCAGATTTATGGAGTGTGTTCCTTAGCACTGGTTCTTCACCTGTTTTGGCCACGGCCTTTCAGTTACAAGGAGGCAATTCTAGTGAAGCCCTCCGTGCCTCCAGAATAGACAGGATGCCTCCCTAATGACTGGACGGAAGCGCGAGGAGCAGCCGTCGTTTACTGAGTGCCTCTTATGTGCTAGGCGCCTTACAGCATCTTATTATTAGTCTACCGAGTCTGTGAAGTCGATGCTGGGTTTTTCATCTGAAGACAAATCTACGGCTTAGAGCTTACACAAACTTACTCAGGCTACAGAGCCGGTGGAACAGTGGGAGACTGCTTCCCGAGTTCCCGGTCTTTTAACAGGAAGACGAACTTACACTTCCGGTGGTGGGCAGGCTCGGTACGTGGGAAAGGACCATGTCTAGGTGAATGCAGTCCGTGTTTTCATTAATGAAAGGAACACATACCATTTGGTCCAATGCAGCCACCCTTACAGGTGTTGGCTGTGAGTACTGCTCTCCTGTAATATAAGACTCTGGTCTGACCTCTTTCCCATGCAACTAGTCTTGAATTTTTTCCATCAGTGATATGCTAAGTAAACAAGTTTTCAATTGTGTGTGTGTGTGTGTGTGTGTGCGCGCGCGCGCGCGCGCGCAACCAGCAATTTAAGTGATGATCAGCTGTGTGTTGCTGTACTGAGTAGACAAAGTCTACCAAGTAACCACACTCAGGCTTCTGGGACTCCAGGTCTTTGTCCCCTTGTGTATAAGTGACATTCAAAGGTTGACCGCATGGACCATTGCATGGTGAAATACCCAAGGTGCAGCTGTGGGTAGAAAATTTCGGGAGAGGGTATTGATGTGTAGTTCAGGGACTGAGAAACTCAAATAACATTTGTAAATTCAAACGTTTACTTTAAAGAACATTTTTTTTTTTTTTTACTTTTTAGAGATGGGAGTTAATACTTTCTGCCAGAAATTTTCATTTGTCATTTCCGTGGATATGGTAGGTTTTGATTCTCGCTTTTAATGGATTTATTTGGTATTTGCTATAGAGATCACTTTGTATCAATAAAATAATGTACTTCCAAATGAAACTGCAGGTTACAAATTGTGTTAAAACTGTTTGAAAAGCAAAATAAACTAGGTGCACTTTGGTATCAATTAGTTAAAATATGTGTACTTTGAGAAAGAAAAAAGTCACATAAAAAAAGTAGATATCTTTGGATGGTGGCTTGCGGAAAATTTTTGCTTTATACATTTCTAAGTTTTTGAGGTGACTACATTAATTTTATAATTAAAAAAACAAGGTTTATGAAGTAAAAGAAAAACTTAAGACAATATAAAAGAAATGGCAATTTTTAACAGATGCCTAAAGGGAAGAAAGGATGCATGCAGAGCTTAACTAAGACAGCATTTCAGATCCTAGGCTTAATCCAAAGAACATGTAGTGTTTGTTCCTTTATAGCTAGAAATTATTTTTTTCGCTGAGTAAAAAGAAATATGTGATCATATTAAACTCTTCTTTAAAAGAAAAAGGAAAGCTGTTTACTGAGTCGATGAGATTTATGGAATTTATCTGGAGCTACAGATAGTATCAAAATGTCACTTAAAGTTTCAAAGCCAGAATGAACTCTTTGACCTCAAGATGAAATACAGAATTTATGAGCCCAAATACATGACTGGACGGTCTGCTCAAAACATTCAGGATGTGCCTGCCATTAATTATAATAGCCACATGTATTCTTTTGCATGTATATATTACAAAATAAAATTTTTAAGAAAACCCCGTTGCCAGGCATGTGATAGATGCTCGATAGATATGTAATGTATATATTTTACAAACTGCAAACATTCCGGAATCTATGACCCATATTGAGACCTAGATTGTCGAATTTCCTGTGTGTTATTCCCCTACCCTGTCTTCCTAGAGTTGATTATTAACCTGAGATTTGTGTTAATCATTATCATTCCTGGCCTTTAAAAAATATAGTTTTATGTCTATATATCTATATACTTTAAAAAGCATAGTTTGTATATGAGTATAGTATTTATGTGCTTAATGTCGCTTATTTCTGAGCTTTACAAAGAGTATAAGACTATTTCAGATTTCTACAACTTGCTTCACTAATTCAAGTTTGTTTCTAAGATTCCTCCAAGTTGTGTCATATAGCATTAGTTTATTTTTTTCATTGATATGTAATATACCATTGTGAATATACCATAATTTATGTGCCTGTATTCCTGCTGTTTGGATTGTCTCCAGCTTTTTGCTGTTACAAACAATGATATGATTATTGTGTATGACTTCTGGGGCACATGTTAAGAATTTCTCTAGGGCATTTATTTAGGAGTGGAATTGCTGAATTAGAGGGCATTTGGATGTTAAACTTTACGAAGTAATACTACATTATTTTTTAAAATGCCTGTATGAATTTATAGTTTTACTAATACTTGGTATTTTCAGAACTCTTAAATTTGCCAATCTAGTAGGAATAAAATTATGTCTAATTGGTTGTTTTAATTTGCATTTTCTTGTTTAGTGTGGTTTAGTATCTTGTCACATGTTTTTATATGTTTCTTTTTCTGTGTCATGCTCATTCATGCATTTTATCTGTTTCAGGGAGGTGGGCTGTTTTTACTTACTAATTTACAAAAGTTCTTTATATACCCTGGACATGAAACTTTTGTTGGTTATGTGGATTGAATATATGTTCTCTAAGGTTGTGGTTTTCCTTCTTAATTTCTTCTTGTGTCTTTTGATGAGTAGAAGTTATTTATTTTATTTAGTTGCATTTATCCTTCTTCCCTTGTGTTGAAAATTTTAAAAATGCCCTAAAAAAATTCTCCTAACCCCAAAGTCAGAAAAATATTTTCCTATACTTTTTTAAGTCTAAAGTTTTGCCTTTTTTATTTTAAGTGTTGGAATTAAGTTTCGTCAGATGAGCATCCAATTATTTTTTTCTTTATGACTGATCCTTTGTTCCAACAATATTTATTAAATAGTCTCTTCTTTCATTACTGATTTGCTATGCCATCTTTCTCATATGTTGGGTTTCTATGTATGTATGATTCTGGGCTTTTGAGTCTGTTCTGTTTATCTATTTGCCTTTATTTCCACAGGTACCAAGCTGTCTTAGTTTATAGAGCTTTGAAATAAGTTAGGCAGAACAGATCCTCTTCTATCTTATTTGTCTCCTTCAGAATGTCTTGTCTATTCTTAGGTGTTTGTTCTTCTATATACATTTTAGAATCAGCTTGTTGAACTAAGAGTCTAATTGTTTTGCCCCTCTGGCTTCTTTTAAGATATTCTCTTTGACTTTGGAGCTAATGGTTCACTACAAAGCGTTCACCTTGTTTAATACATTTGTGCTTTATGTATCTGTGGGTTTATGACTTTGGTTCTGAAAATTTTCCCAGCTGTTATATATTCAAATGTTGCTTCTCTCTAATTTTTTTCTATTTCTCTTGCCAGAACTCATATTAATAGTAATTAGACCTTATTACAGCCTCTCTCTTAACCTCTCACAGTTACCAGATCCCTGTCTTACTCTGCTGCTTTTGGATAAATTCCTTGAGCTGTCTTCCATTTCACCTATTTTCTCTACAATTGCTATGAATTTGCCATTTAACCTATCCATTTAATTCTTAATTTCAACAATTATATTTTTCATAAGTTTAGTTATTTTAAAAGTAAGTCTAGTTATTTTAGTAATCTTATGTCTCTTGCTCATTTTTATTACATTTTTCCATTTTGTTAAACTTTTCACATACAGTTATTTTGTATTCTACATCTGGTAATTCTGAATTGTTGGGAGTCTGAGTCTATTTGTTGTTTCTTTTCTTTTTATTTCAGGAAATCATTGGGGTAAAAACATTTTGGTTATGTGTTATGACTTCATCATATCCCAACCATGATTTGAGATGTGCTCTTCCCTCCAACAACGTTTCTGATGGTTCTCATAATGGCATGTTTCTTTGTATGTGTCATGAGTTGATAATGTGAACAATTTTCTAGCCTGAGCCTTTGACTAATATGGGATACACAATTATAACAGTCAGCCATCCTTAGTTTCCTGGCCCGTGTCATAGTTATTAAGTGGTAGAGCCCAGTATTAAATTCAGGTCTGTCTGACTTCAAAAGCTTTTTTTCTTTCATTTATATAAGTATTTTTTATACTTCATAATTTTTGACATGCAAGTCCTGCCTTAATAATTGACTAAAAAATGAGTATATGCTAAGTGAGTAATATTGATTAAATAAATGAGTATATACATTAATACGTTTAAAGCTCTTAGTGCCTAGCAATTAGTAAGTGTCCAATAAATGGCAGTTATCGTTATTTTAAATATTTTTCTTTAAATAAACTTCATTTAAAAAAACTTATTTACTATATTGTAGCCTCATCCTAAGTAATACTATCTGTGACATTATAGTTTTGATGTCTAACTTATATTTACTTTAATATAATTTAAGGCACATACCTATTAAAAATGTTTATACGTATATATGCTTCCAAAAATCTTTTGTATCATCAGTGTTAACGGTACCATACTAATAAATATAACATTTAATAGGAACTCAATAAACCCTTTTTTTTTTCTTTTTTGGAGATGGGGTCACACTATGTTGCCAATGCTGGTCTCAAACTCCTGGCCTTAAGCAATCCTCCTGCCTCAGCCTCCCAAGTAGCTAGGATTACAGGCATGAGCCACCACACCTGGCTCTAATAAACTCTTTTTGAATAAACATTTCTTTAATTCTGTCACCAAACTAAAGCACAATTAGTAGCTAAATGCTGTGTGTATGTGCCCGTGTGACTTTGAGCAATTTAACCTCTTTATACCTCAATTTTTGAATGAGGTAATGATGTATGTTATTAAGGAAATAATGTATGTAAAACTTTTAATAGAATGCCTGATACATAGGAAGGGCTCAAAAATGTTAAATTGCATTATTACCTTATTTTAGAGTCTTCCCGAAGAAAAGAAATTCTAACACTTCAGAAATTTAGCATTTGAATAATCTTCTTAGAAGCCAATAATCTACATAAGGGGCATTATTTTAAGGATCTCTCTTTTGTGCATAATTTTTAAGAATAGAGGTAATCATATAAAATAAGATCAACCATTCTAAAGTGAACAGTTCAGTGGCATTTAGTACGTTCACGATGTTGTGCATTTTCATCATCCCAAAAGGAAACGCCATACCTATTAAGCAGTTGTACCTCATTCTTGTGCCTGGTAACCACTCTGTGTTCTCTCTCTATGAATTTTTCTATTCTGGATATTATCCATAAATGGAATCATACAACATGTGACCTTTTGTGTCTGGCTTCCTTCGCTTAGGATAATGCTTTAAAGGTTCACATGTTGTATCATGTATCAATACTTCATTCCTTTTTATGGCTGAATAATATTCCATTTAAGTCTATACATCAGTTTGCTTATCCATTCTTCTGTTGATGGACATTTCAGCTGTTTCTACCTTTTAGCTATTGTATATAGTGCTGCTATGAGCATATGTGTGCATATATTTGCTTGAGTACCTGTTTTCACTTTTGGGTGTATACCTAGGAGTAAAATTGCTGGGTCTTATGGTAAATCTCTAATTTTTTGGAAAAACCACCCAAACCGTTTTCCACAGTGGCTAAACCATTTTACATTTCCACCAGCAATATAGAAGGGTTTCAATTTCTCCACATCCTCCCCAACACTTGTTATTTTCCATTAAAACAAAACAAAAGAAAACAACTCTAGCCATCCAAGTGTGTGTCGAGTGGTACATCACTGTGGTTTTGATTTGCATTTTCCTAATGGCTAATAATGTTGAGCATCTTTTCATGTATGTGCTTATTCACAATTTATATATCTTCTTTGCAGAGATTCTACTCACATCCTTTGCCCATTTTTAAAATTGGGCTATTTGTCTTTTGTTGAGTTATAAGAGCTCTTTATATATTCTGGGTACTGTATCCCTCTTAGATATGTGATTTGCACATATATTCTCCTGCTCCGTAGGTTGTTGTCTTTTATATTTCTTGATAATGTCCTTTGCGCAAAAATTTTTAATTTTGATAAAGACCAGTTTGTCTATATTTTTCTTTTTTTGCTCATGCTTTTCACATCATATCTAGGAATTAATTGCCAAATATAAGATCATGAAGATTTACCTGTATGTTTTCTCCTAAGATTGTATGGTTTTAGCCTTGTACTTAACCTTGTACTTACGTGTTAATCCATTTTGAGTTAATTTTTGTATATGGTGTGAGGTAGGGGGTCCAACTTCATTCTTTTGCATGTAGATATCCAGTTGCTTCAGCATCTTTTGGAGAAGCTATTTTTTTTTTTTGCCATTCAATATTCTTGGCACACTTGTCTAAAACCAATTGGCCATAGATGTATGAGTTTATTTCTGGATTCTCAATATAAATCATTGACTTATATATCTATTTGTATGCCAGTATTACACTGTTTTGATTACTATAACTTTGTAGTAACTTTTTCAATCAGAAAATGGGAGTCCTATGACTTTATTCTTTTTTTTTTCTTCTCTTTTTCACTTGAACACTACAACTGCCCAAAAATGTTCTAGATTTTTATTTATTTATTTATTTTTAGAGATAGGGTCTCACTATTTTTATTCACCAGTGCAGCCATCTGGTCCTGGACATTACTTTGTTGGGAGGTTTTATTTTGTTTTGTTTTGTTTCTTAAATCACCAATAGGTCTGTTCAGACTTTTTATTTCTTCTTGAATCAGTTTTGGTAACTTATGTTTTTCTAGAAATTTGTTCATTTCATCTGGGTTATCTAATTTGTTGATGTACAATTATTCATAATATTCTTTTACCTGTAAGGTCATAGTAATATCTGCATTTTCATTTCTGATTTTAGTTATTTACATTTCTCTATTTCATTCTCAGTGTAGCTAAAGCTTGTCAATCTTGTTGATAAGGACAACAGTCTTGTTTTAATAAGGACAATTTTTTCATTGTTTTACTATTCTGTACTAATGTCTGCTTTAATCTTTACTATTTCTTTCCTTCTGCTAGCTCTGAGTTTAATTTTCTCTTCTTTTTCTAATTTTTAAAGGCGTATTATGGACTGAATCATGCCCCCCCCAATTCATATGTTGAAGAGCTGTAGCCCTTAATGTGTCTGTATTTAAAGATAAGTTTATTAGGGAGGTAATTAAGGTTAAATGAGGTCATAAGTGTAGGTTGATATGATAGGATTGGTGTCCTTCTAAGAACAGAAAGAGACACCAGAGAGCTCTGTTGTTCTGTGTGCGTGCACGCACAGAGGAAAGGCCATGTGAGAACACAGCGAAAAGGCAGTTGTCTGCAAGCCAGGAAGAGAGACCTCACCAGACACTAACCCTAGCACTTTGATCTTGGACTTCTGGCCTCCAGAACTGTGGGAAAACAAATTTCTGTTGTTTAAGCCACCCGGTCTGTGGTATTTTGTTATAGTAGCCCTAGCATATGAATACAAAGTGTGCAGTTAGGTTATTGATTTGAGATCTTTCTCTCTTTGTAACATAGGCATTTACTGCTATAAATTTCTCTCTGAGCACTGCTTTCTCTACATCCCATAGTTTTTGATAGCATACATCTATTTTAATAAGTTTAACATGCTCTACTTCAACCTTGTCCCTGTCCAAGGCTATCATTCAATATATTTTCTCTTAAGCCTTTTGAAACATCTTGAGGCTAGGCACAATGGTTCATGCCTATAATCCCAGCACTTTGGGAGGCCAAGGCAGGAGGATTGCTTAAGGCTGGGAGTTCAAACCAGACTGGGAAAGACACCATCTCTACAAAAAAATATAGCCGAGTGTGGTGGCGCACACCTGTAGTCTTAGCTACTCAGGAGGCTGAGGCAGAAGGATTGCTTGAGCGCAGGAGTTCAAGGCTGCAGTGAGCTGTGATCATGCCATTGCACTGCAGCCTGGGTGACAGAGACTCTGTCTCTAAAATAAATAAACAAAATATTTTGAGAAGGTGGTAGAGTCTCTCTCTCTCTCTCTCACACACACACACACAAGTCATGATTCTAATTCTTATCAGTTGAAATAATTTTTTTTTGGTAGGAAATACTTGAAAGATAATTTCCTGTAGGAATATATCCATGAAATATACCCTTAACTGAAGAAAATTTAGAAATGAATAGAAGATGGACAGGGTCAGGGGTGAGGGCAGGATATTTTTGCCATCATGGGGACTGGCAAGTCCAAAATCTGTAGGGCAAGGTGGCAAGCTAGAGATTCGGGTAAGAGTTAAAGTTGCAGACCCTGAGTTCAAAGGCTGAAAACTCAGGCAGAATTTCTGTGTTGCAGCGTGGAAGCAGAATTCTTTCTTTGGGAAACTTCAATCTTTGCTCTTATAGCCTTCAGCTGATTAGATGAGGCCCACCTATATTATAGAGGATAATCTGTTTTACTTAAAGTCAGCTGATTTTAAATGTTAATTACATCTAAAAAATACCTTTATAGCAACACATAGAATAGTGTTTGACCAGTGTTTGAGCAAAAAACTGGTCACAATAGTCTTGACATGTTGACACATAAAATTAACCATGTAGAAATAAAATGAATAAAATTTGAAGATATTGGAAAAAGAGATGGCCTAAACAAAAGAGTTACGAAAACTCATCTGAATGTTGGGTTTTATTCAACTCACAATTCTTTTAGAAAACAATTTAGATCAGGAAGATTTCAAAATATTTACTTTCTTTAGGCATGTAAATTCATAATCATACCCCTATCTATGAGGAGTTAGTTATTCGGAATATATTTGAAACTTCCTAAAAGCAATTGTGACAAAGGATGGTACAACTGTCAAATAAATGGTTGTTTTTATTGTCCAGGATGTACCCTTTATCACTCGCTCATGCTGTTTGGGGGATCATTTACAGTGATTCACATTGTGAGTCAGGAAGCAAGATGTCCCTTGATGTCACATTAAAAAGACTTACGAGACTTACAAACTACAGGCACTTGATGAATGGATAACCTCTGGGACTGAAATAGCATTTTTAAATGAATATATTTTTCTTGCAGATATCCCTGGGAGAGAGTTCTCCCGTTTCATGGAATGCGTTTTGTCTTGATGTGGGCCCGTACTAAGGCAATGGCCCCTTTTGATAGTTCATCAGTGTGTCTGGAGCCCCAACCTTATGGATTTATTAGGGGCATCAAATGAGTAATGCATGTGAAAAGCATTTTGGAAGGGATAATAAAATGGAAGGTTGATGATACAAGTAAGACAACGTCTTTACCAAAGAGATCATGAAGTGTCAGAGAATTCATTAGGAGCCATTTGTAGCTTTCAAACCTTCATATACTATTTAGATGAATTTTGGGATTTTAGGTGGTAAGGATAGTTTTATTGAATTTTAGAGCTTTCCATGTGGTAAGCAAAACATTAATGAGTTCATTGAATTCAAAGTTTTACTAGCAGAGGGAGGCAGTAAAATGACTTACATGACCATCAGATTAACAAAGGTAAGTGGTCATTAGAAAGGTATAACTCTAAGACCAACTACTATGGTTATTGTATAAAATACCAGTGATGAAAAATTTCGAGAAAGTGTTCTTTTATCTTCTGACCCCTCTTTTTTTTTTCTGTCTTCCTTTAAATGTTGGTATTCCCTACCCAGAGTTTATGTGTTCTTCCTATATACCCTCTCCTTGTGTTATATCGATCAGGACCAGGGTTCAGTCACTTATTTTCCAGTAACTTCCAAATCTGCTTCTAGTTCTCTAGTGATCTCTGGACTACTATTTCTAATTGCTTGGATGTGTCAAAAAAGAAAAAAAAAAAAAACACAACTCAAACTAAACATAGCCTAAACTGAACTCTATTTCTACCTTGTCATCAGCTTCTGCTCTGAATCTCTGTCTTGGCTAATGGCATCACTGTTGTATTAGTTAAATTAACCCTAGCTGCTGAGAAAATCCCCAAAATTTAGTGGCTTAAAACAATAGATGTTTATTTTTTGTTAATGTAAAGTCCCGTCAATAAGAAGAGGGTAAGGGCTCTGCCTTCAGGGCCCCAGGCTGACAGAAGCTCTTCTTTCATCTCCCTGTGCACTGACCCCCGGCTGACAGGGGAAGAGAATGGAGGAGAGACCAGGGAGATTTTCCCTGATGGGGACCAGAAGTGGTGCCCATCATTCCACTCTCATTCGTTGTATCATAATTCAGTGACTTGCCCCACCCAACTGCAAGGGTGTGGGTACGTAACCTGGCTGTGTGCCCGGAAGTAAGAGGGAACGGGTTGTGGGGAATGTAGCAGTATCTGCCATAACTCATCTTTCCTTTCAAATTAAAAACCTTCTCATATTTGAGTTTTCCTTCTTTTTTAGCCATCAGATTTAATAAGTTAATTCTGTCCATCACATCTATACTTTCTATTCCTATTGCTGCTATCCTATTCTAGACTTTGATTGTTTCTTCCTCAGACTTTGAAATAGTTTTCAAAATGGCGCTCCTGATTGTGATCACTGTAATTCATCCCCATGCTGTCAACATTGTCTTTCACAAAACCTGACGAGTGGTGTCGCTCCAGTTCTTACACATGCTTTGGTAGCCTCAGGAGGAAACCAAAACTCTGTGGGAAGGTACCAAAGGCCTTCAGATTCTGGCCCTGGGTTCTGCCTGGTGATCATCTGCCTGTTGCTTCTCTGATGTCTTTCTGGTCCCTACTCCCTAGAAGAAGAATGAATTGCTTCTTTGTATGGCACTTCCTACCTCCAGAATAATGCATAGCACACTTTCACCAGATTATAAATTCCACAGGGATGGTTCACTGCTATATGTCCAGGGCCTAGAAATCTTGGCACTTAATAAACACTCAATAGACATTCGAAAGTATTGGATGAATTGCTTGCAGTTTCTTTAGGTACATATCTGTTTGTCATATTGGATTATATACAAATTAAAGATGAAGATTATGCATATTAATTTCTGAATTCCCTATGCCTGGCACATGGCACATACTAAATAAATTGTTACCGAATTGAGTAAAACAGGAATTAGAATACGTGAGATAGGGTCGACAGAATTTGCTGATGAATTGGATATAGAACATTTTTGGCCAAGACAAATAGAAAGACAAAATTTCTATTTACCTAAGTGGAGAAGACTTCAGAAATGAGGAGAGGAAACTTATTAGGACATGTCTGTTGGCCCTATCTTCAAAATGTATGCAGAATCTGATCACTTTTTACCACTTTAATGGCTAATACTCTGATTGAAACCACCATAATTTCCTATCTGAATTATTGCAGTCGCCGTCCAGCTGGGCTGCCTGCTTCTACCTTTACTCTTTATATTTGGTCTGCTCTCAACCCTGCACTCAGAGTGGGACTCACAAAGTGTAAGTCAGATCATGCCATTCCTCTGCTCGAAACCCTCTAACAGTTTACCATTTTATTCAGAGTAAAAGCCAAAGTCTTAACATGTGCCTTCCAGGGCCTGCATGATGCAGATCTCCTGTTGATGCTCTGGTTTTATCTCCCTGTGCTCTCCCTTGCTCTCTCAGCCTCGCAGATGGTGGCCTTATTGCTATTCCTTGGAGACGCCACGCACGTTGCTACTTAAAGACTTTGCACTGTCCCTTCTGCTCAGGAGTCTGCTGTGACTCCTTCCTCACCCTTTCAGGTCTTTTCTCATATGCCACCTCTTCAGCAAAGCCTTACCTGATCACACTACTTAAAATTGCAAACTTCTCTTTAATACTCTCTATTCCCTTCTTCCACTTTGTTTTTCTCCATACCATTCATCGTGGTAAAAAATATATGTTTTTATGTATTTGTGTTTTCATTGATCTCCCCCAAACTAGAATGTAAGCTCCATGAGGATAGAAGCCCGTATGTTTTGTTCACTGTTGTATCATCAGCCCTTGGAGCAGTGCTTGGCCTATGATCGATACTTGATATTTGTTAAATAATAAATGGATTAATGAATCCAAGTGCACAGTGAATAGGCAATTAGATTTATAAGTCTGTAGCTCGGAGAAGAGATCTTCACGGAGAAAACAAATTAGGAACTTGTTGGCATGTAGATACGGTGACCATATATCCAAGTCAGGCCTGAACAATCTGGACGTACTGGCCAGTAGTACCCCTCCTTAACTCTTAAAAACGCTTTCTGGTTTGAAAGATCTGTTCAAAATACATGGTAACTGAAACCATGGGACTGGATGGAATTGCCTAGAGAAGGGTATGGAGTGAAAACAGAAGAGGATCTAGGAAGAACCCAAAGGTAGTCTAACTTTTAAAAGGTCATAGAGGAGAAGTCTGAAAATCTGAGGTCTGAGATTGAGAAGGAGTGGTCAGAGGAAAAGGAGGGAAACCAGAAAAATGTCACAAAAGCTAAGAAAAAAGAGTGGTTCAAAAAGGAAAGAGGTCACAGGACAGGTGCCTGTGGAATAAAAGGGAAGAGGGTGGTCAATAGAGTCAAAGTCTGTGAGAGATCAAATAAGGCAAGGACTGAGAAATACCTGTTAGGTATCTTGGAAGTCAATGACAACCCTTTTGGTGGAGTGATTAGAGATGAAGTCAGATCGATGAAATCAAAGCAGGAGAAATGAGGAAAGAAGACAGCAAGTTGTGGCAAATCCATGTGAATATAGAGAGAAGATAAGAGAATTGTGGATGCAAGAGAGAAAGGGAAAATTCTGCAGCAGACCGAGTATGTACTTATGGCATTAGCAAAGCAGGACCACCATAACAACAACAACTGGAAATAATTTAGTATTTGGCAATTTGAAAACAAGGAACTAAAGGAATCATCATTTTATAGAGCTTTTTGTCAGTTATTTTAATGTTTGGATCACATATGGGAAAGAACATCTTGTACTTAGGTTCTCTGAAGGCTCTAATCTGGTCCTGAACACGATTATGGGGTGGGAGGTGGCACCGAGAAAGGTTGTTTTCTGTTTTTGTTTGGAAGAGATTTGAGCTTGTTGAAATGTCCCAGGAAAGGATCCGGATGAGAGAGGCCAGCTGAATGCACAGGGAAGGGAAGAGATAATTGATGGTGGCATTTTATCTGTGGAGGTGGGAGGGCTGCATCTGAGGGGAGGTGGGAGGATCGGCCTTTGGTGAGCGGAGGGTCACCTCTTCCATCGTAACCGGAGGGATGAGGGGAGGCTGGCGCATCTACACCGGGTTTGCAGGGTTGGATGTGGAGGGAAAGGTCACTGCTGTCTGAAGTCTTCAGTTTCCCTGAGAAAGAGCAAGACCACGTGGGAGCGAGGCAGGTGTGTGGGCTCAAAGGAGTCAGGGGAGTGAGAAAGTCACTGGGGAAACAATTAAGGGCTCTTTTGAGTTTGGTTATCATGAATCATCTGCAGACGTTTCTTCAGTTATTTAGGTATTTACAGGAAATAATAGGCTCTTTCTTTAATTGAGTAAAAATTACCGAGGGAAAAGCATTTAAGGGTGGCATTATTTTTATGTGGCCAAACTCCTACTTCTTTTTTTTTCTTTTTGCTACATATTATAATGGATCAACATATGCATGTGAGGAGATGGTGGGGACAGTTTGGAGACAAACACTCTGGAAGACAGTCTGATGTTTTGTTTTGTTTCTCCTTCAAGAATGAATGAGATTGAATAAGACTGAGGTTTTCCTCAAAGATAAAGTCCTGGCTGGACTGCGTGGGGACCAGGAGGCCTGAGTCATAGTTCTGCTTCTGCCACTTGTTAGGTTTTCCTCTCTGGGTTTCAGTTTTCTCATCAGAAAGCTGTGAACAGATGATCTTATTTGCCTTCCACTTCTAGAATCTCTGAGTTGGTGACATTCAGTCTCCATCGTGGCTCCCAAGTGACAGGCAGGGATGTAAATCCTGGCCTTCTTTTTGGAGGTGAAAGTGTTCCTGCAGCTCCTCCAGGCCTGAATTGTGCTCCAGCATTCAGGGCTTCCAGGGGGCCTGATGACCTTGCTCCTTCTTGCTGCCCAGAGTTTTGAACCAATTAGGAGATAAGGCAAAGGAGTTGGGCAGACTGGATTAAAATACCGTCTTTATTACTGGTAAAGCTGATATTGGCAAATGTGGCTTAGAACTGCAGACAAAGGGGCTTTACAATGCTGAATTCCAGAATGAGGCGGGCTTACCCCCCAGAGTCGCAGGCAGCACAGAAAATTGCAGGACTTCTCACGTTGTCTCTGGGACATGTTCACATGGGGAAGCAGAACCGAGAGTGGGCTTTCTGCAGGCAGCCAGCTCCCTAGAGGCAAGCACAGAAGGAGTGGAGCCATCCACTACCAGGTTCTCCTCCAAACTTACCAGTCAAAAGGGCAGAAACGAGGAAGGGGCGGAGAGAGAGGCCAGGGCTGTTCAGCCACTTCACTGCCTACTGCTTCCTCCCAGTGCCCTTTGCGGCTCTTCCTCATCTTCCTGATTTCCAAACATTGGGATCTTCCAGGGTTCAGTCCTTAGAACTCTCGTCTATCTTACTGCCTTCCCATTTGCTCTTCCCCAGCCTCAGGCCCTGCCCACTGAGGATGCCCAGCTGTGCATGTCCAGACTGAAATACTGCCTTGAACTCCAGAACTTCATCCTCTTTTAGGTCTTTGCTCTGAGGTCCTCTTCTCAATGCAGCTTCCCCTGACCGTCCTATAGAAAATACCTGGAACCCTCTACCCAGCACTGTCTGTCCCTCTGCTTGATTTTCCTCCGTGGTACTCATCACCCTCTGCTATAATATGTGCTTACTATTTCATCTGTTTATCATCCATGTACAATGTCTGCATAATGCAAGTTTCATGAGGGCAGAGTCTAGCATGTTCCCGGCATACACTGGTCACTCAGTAAATATTGGTTTGTTGAATATACTAGTAAATGAATGTTACAGAGCTTCTCCTTCTGGGAAGGGAACATCAAAAGGAGGGAAGAAGCATTCCTTCTCCCAACGCCATACCAGTAGGTGCCTAGGCTGCAGGACTGGGTCCATTTGGAACTGGGCATTGGGCTGGGGAGAGACTGGCCCCAGGGGGAGGATATTTGAGCATCAGGTGTCCAGGGGGAGACTGAAGTTGACACTCAGGTAACTGAAAGGAGCTTCCTCTGGGGCTGGATCCAGGTACTGTCTCAAAGCACTTAGGCTTCCCTCTGGTCATCTTGCTCAAAGAGCACCAGCTAAGACATTTGGGGGAGATTTCTATTCCCCTCCTTTTCTACTTGAAGGCAAAAAGAGAGCAAGAGTGGAGTCCAGGCTCAGTCTTCACCTAAATTTACAAATCAAACAAGGCAACCCTTCTCACTGTGACGTCTCTGCCTTTGGATGTACTAGATTATTTCACCACTTTATTGTGTTTATTACACTGACATAATTCTTTGAAGTTGCTCCCCTCCACCACGGGGTGACTTTCTTGAGTACAGAGGCTGCCTTATTCATATTAGTATTTCCAGGGCTTAGTACAGAGATACTTGAAAGACATAATTTAAATGAATGAATTTTGGAGATTGTATAAAGGAGGGGGGAAAGGAAGTTAGAGGTCAGGAATGGCTCAACCCTGAGCTCAATGCCTCTACATGGAAATTCCCAAGAGTGCAGTAGACCTTTGCTGTCAGTGACAGCTCATGGTTTAAGACTTAGTTGTAGCATGGGACAGTTTAGGTGACAGGGCCTGCAAAGGCAGTAAGAAGTAAAGTCCTATTACAAAGATAGCATCTCATTGCTCTTTGAATTATTATTATTAATATTATTCTTTATTATTTTACCTCAATCAGGCTGAGTATCCCTTATCTGATGGGGCCAGAAATGCACATACACTTCTGTTTCAAAAGCCTGGGTGCTCAGAGTACTTAATTTAACCAGCTTTATCTAAATTAGGCAAGAAATGAGAGTCTAGTGATTGTTGAGAGATTTAAGATTTTATCTGCACCTTGTGCTTAGCCTGAGCCCGTTCTGAGTGGAGAGCAGACTCCATTCTACCTCTACCTCTGCTGCTAGAGGTGGTGCAGATCCAAAACGCGTTCGGTCAGTATTATCAGCAGGGTCCTTTTCCCAGTATAATCCTTCCCTGTCCAAAACTAAGAAACAGAATGGACATACTAAGAAATGGATGCACGAAGAAAAAATAACAAATCAATCTAGAAAACTATTCAGTGAAACTGTTTTTCAAGGGTGGAATAAAGACATTTTTAGATAAACACAATCTAAGAGTTTATTATGAAAAAATCTTACTGGAAGGATTTCTAAAGTCAGCTAATTATATATGTGTTGATAAGCAAATATTGATTCTATAAAACAATAGCACCTACTTTTAGGGGAGAATAGCTAGAATTAAAATATTAGATACTAATAATATAAACATAATATACATTAAAATATTGGATACTAAAATATAAACATTTATAAACTAATAATATAAAGAACTGTGATCTGAGTTGAGGCATTTTAAGAACATACTATTGTTGATAAGAAGAATAAAGAAACTAATTTTGATTACCTCTAGATACAGTTAAGAATTATTTTGTAAAGGCATGATAATGGTGTGATTATGTTTAAATGTTTAAATCCTTAATTTTTAGGGATACATACAGAAATAGTTTCAAGTGAAATGATATAATAGCTGAGATGGGCTCCGAAATATCAAGTGGAAGGATTGGGATGTGAGTACAGGTGTAGGTGAAACAAGGTTTGACATAAATTAATAAATATTGACACTGGATGAGGGGTAAATAGGGAAAAAGTTCATTACAATATCCTTTCTACTTTTGCCTATGTTTGAAAATTTCTATAATAAAATTGTTTTAAATATATACACACACACACATGTATAATTTCCAATAGTATACATGCACATATGCATGCACACATTTTATATACATACATACATATAAAACAAAAGATGTATGTGGCAGAGACGATGCTATATATTCACCAAGGCCTTTTTCATTTATGTGCTCTTTTTAAAATCACACATTTCAGTGAACTCATTCAAGCATTCATTTATTCAATAAACATTTATTTTGAAACCATTTATACTTTTTGCTACATGCTAAGTGCTGGATATTGGATTGAAAATGTGAATAACACGTAGGAAACCTTCCCTTGATGAACTCAGTTCAATGAGGGAGACGGAAGTTAATTATAACCCAGTGCAGCGCTGACAATGATGGGGGTAAACGGATTCTTACAAGACAAGGGAGGGACATCTAATCCTGTCTAAATCGCAAAAAGCTTCCAGAAGGAGGCCTGGGTCTCGTCTGGAAGAATAAGCAGGAATTAGGTGAGTGAAGAGGAAACGTGATCAGGTCATTCCAGGCAGGAGGAAGAGTGTGGACAAAAATAGCAGACTAGGAACATCAGGTCGTGTGGAAACAGTTCAGTGGTGGAGAAATATAAAGTGGTGAGATATAAAGTTAGACCGTAGGCAGGGGCTGGATCAAATCTGTAGGATATGTTTAGACGTTTGGATCTTTTACAGACAGGGTGGCATCATCAAGTGTAATTTTTCTTTGGAGGGGGATGACGTAGTTACATGGTTAGTGTTGCATTCTCTGCAGATAACTCTGGTAACTACGTGGTTAATCAGGGGTTGATCTGGCCCACCACCTGTTTTTGTAAAGAAAGTTTTATTGAAACGCAGCCATACCCATTCATTTACACATTGTCTGTGACTGCTTTTGCATTCAGAGTAGAGCAGCTTAGAAGGTAGATTCAAGTAGTTGTGAAAGAGATGAACATAAAGCAGATGAACATGAAAAGGAGACCAGTTACGATGCCACTGAGATAGTCCAGGTAAGAGAGAAAGAGGGTTTGACCAGGGCAGGGGTGTAGGAATGGAAAGTAGACAGTAAATTTAAGAAATATTAAAAACTAAAGTCAGCAAAGTTAAGGGTCACTTGTAGACTTCTAGCATAGGTGAAAGATGCTGCCACCAATTGAGAGACAGTGAGACTACGGGAGGATGTAAAAATGGGAGGAAAGAAGATAAATTCAGTTTTAAATAACATGAGTCTATGATCCCCAAACCTCACCCCACCTGTCACCTTATACATGAGACCCAGGTTCAGAAAGTTTCAGCTTAGGGATTAGGACAAGTGTGGCTATTGCAGTACGGTGATAAAAACAAATGAATATTCAATGGCTTGTTTTTTTAGCCTGGGCAAAAATATTCTTAAATCAAATATAGCCCCATCTCATCCTCATGCCATGAAATCTCTCTGCATGTAGACCCAAGGCGACATCTGAAACCTCCATTCTGTCATGAGCAGACTCTTTTACATCCTTGGACCAAAAAGTTTCCCCATCCATTAACTCTCCAGAAACACAGTAGAAATTGTTTTTGCAATCACTTCCTGGTGTCCGCCTGAGGGTAGATTCATTGATCATGTTCCCCTGGTACCACATGCAGGGATCGGGGCCCAGGCCATTGCCTCCATGTTCGTAAAGGAGAAAATGAGAGCACGCTCTGCCTTCAGTCTTACTTAGTCCACCTCCCCTCTTCCCCTTCTTGGTTTTAAACTCTGGCCCTACCACTTCCTGGCTATGTGCTATTTGCTAAGCTACTTAATCTCTCCGTGCCTCAATTTCCTTGCCTTTAGAATGAGAACAATAACAGCACCTTCTCAGATCATTGTGAGGATTAAATAAGATAAATTCAGGCAAAGACTTTAACATACAACTTGGCATAGTCCTTCAACATATGTTTTTTGAAAGGCTGCTACAAATAGGTCTGTGCTAGGCACTGAATATTGCGATAATAAAACAGGCATGGTTTCTACCCTTATGGAGATAACAAAGTTGTTCTAAAGACAGGCAATAAACAGGTAGTCACACAAATAACTGTAAAATAGCAAATCGAGGAAAGTGACATAAAGGAAATGAATCTAGGACCCTGATAAAGCATAAAGGCTGTGTGTGTGTGTGTGTGTGTGTGTGTGTGTAAGAGAGAGAGAGAGAGAGAGAGCATTCGGTGGGTAGGTGGGGGAGGGGTTGGACCTACTAAGGCAGGGTAGAAAAGACAAACGTCTCTGAGGAGTAATATTTAAACTTAGACTTGCAGGAGAAACAGGCAGCTGTGTGGGGTGGAAGGAATAGCATTTCACGCAGCCAGAACTGCTATGTTAATGTACTAAACAAGCACTCAAAAATGTTAGTGAGGTTGGTAGAGTTTTATAGGCCACAGCCTCAGATGGGGGTAATAAAATATTTTTCTATCTTTTCCCAAAACTAAATATAATGTTGATCTTGTTCTCAATTTGTTTGATAGCAGAAAACTTAACCTAGTAACTTCCAGGCAAATTCAGTCAAATGGTTGATGACTTAGTCATTTCAGAAACCTCTGAATAAAATTCAGAAGTTTAAATAGCTAACATGGGATTTCCACTTTGTGCCTTTCTCCAGAGGTGGTGTCTAAACTCAGGGGGATGGGGTATACAATTTGCAGACACTGTCTGTTCTCCTCTGGCAGTTACTGGGGTGTGACTTTGTCTCTTCTTTGCTTGTGGGACTTCATCTGTGATCCATCATCTTAGATGACCACATCGCACTGTTGTCTGTGGCTCCTTCCTTATTCTGATTTCAAGACCTCTACTGTCTACGTGTCTCCTTCCCCGGTATATGAACATTTTCTTTTTGTTCTTCTCTAGAGCTGGGAAAGACCTGGGAGGTGGTCCTCAAGTTCATCTGCCCAGACACCTTACTCTGCTATTATAACAGATAGAATGGCCTGAAAAAAAAATAGCAAAAATGTTTTCTCTCTTTAAAATATCCCCCACTCTTTTTGGAGAACTAGGACCTGCATCCCTGCCTTGTTCTTTGTGCTATAGGAGATGGCTCAGCTCAACAGGAGGTCCTGGTTGGAGGTCACAGGATTGTTTTCTGGGGAGATGGGACAATCAGAATCATCAACTGCAGTTGAACAATAACAGACTAGAACTGAAAACCCTCCCTTTAAAAGCTCTGTATTTCTGCTTAGGATTAGGATGATGGCATTTTAGACAGGAGTCTCCATCCTCCTCCTTTGCTGGAAAATTTATAAACTCCTCTTTCCTTCTCCTCAAACCACTTGTCCTCTGTCTTCTGATGTGGCCTTGGGGACACTATTGATGTTTTACCCCTCTAGCATCAGCCTGGAATTTTTCAAGAAGCTAGAGGTGTTTGTGAGCTGCATATACCCTTGGATGGTAGATGAAGGTCTGAGATTTCTCCAAACTCATCTGGGCCTTCAGTTATTTCCCCTCATGGACCTGCCTCTCCTTGGACTGACCAGGATTGAGATGTAACCATAGGAGGCAGTCTTGTCCTCAAGCCAAGAATGAGTTTTCAAACAAAATAAACCAACTGCAAAACATTTCCTTCAGGGTAGAAAAACTAGCAATGCTTCTGTGGCTTTTGTCCTCCCAACTCTGTTTCTCTTACATACTTTGTGCTTTGCAGCCCTTGAGGCTAGGACTTAACAACTGCTCCCCCCAATATTATTAGAAGCCTTGGCTCTCAAGATTTTAGTTTCTGCTCTGGGATTTCAAGTGCTTATTTTAAAATTCAAAAGCTAAGAATTTGATTGTTTATTTGTCTCTTTCCAAAACAATAAGATTCAGCCTAAATGTCTACATGTCTACTAAAGTGGCATAAAAAAGAATTACTATAAAAACCATTAATTTATCTTGCTACTGAAGTATTATTAGCTTATTCAGAAACCTTTTAACTCTTTTTCTCCTTCCATTTACCTGGCAATACATTCACAGAAAAGGATGCGACATGGTTCACCATCTTCTTCACCTCCGTGTCCACCATTGTCCAGGATGGCTGGACAGCCCCAACACTCCACTCTTATAGATATTTTACTTCCAAGGCCACCGTCATGACCTTGTTGTCATCCAGAGGGGCTACACATCCAATATTTTAAACTCAGAAATCCTGCCTCCAGTCCTGCTAGCTTTCTTACTTCTTTGCTTTCATCAAGCTAGACTTTTGACCTCACAACTTCTAGTCCAGGATGACCTCTTATTCTACTCCTTTCTTAGAGTGTTCCTCCTAGTTTAATTTCCTTCCTTTCCCAGCTCAGATCCCACTGGGTTAGTGGCAGTCTCATCTGTACCTTGATTTCATGTGACCATTCCACCTGACACCTCTGTAGGTAAGTATTTCCTGGCCTTAGCAGGGTCTCAGTGTTCTTCCCTCCCTGCTCCTTTCCCACACCTTGTTCCCTGTCTCTTTTTCCCACTGGATTCTGAGATACTTGAGAGCATACCTATGTCTTATTCCTCTGAATCTTCAATATCTAATACTGTTCTTAGTTCATGATAGGGGATCATAGATGCTCAGTGAATAAAATGAATGAAGAAAAAGATGTCAACTGAAGAAAATGAAGAGGTTCGTAATTTGGAAAGGAGAGCTTTATTTCTCATAAAGGGTTGCAGCCTGTGGGTGGCCATTCCTGTAGGCTGGAAAGTGGAACCCCCAGCCAGAAGCCAGGAACACAGGCACATGTGCTTCCAGAGAGGAACAATGGGAACAGGAATTTATGCTGAGTAGGGTGGCCAATGTACATATTTAACAAACTATAGGAGGAGTCAAGAATATTTATAATACATGAGTGGATTAATAAAATGTGGTATATGTGTTACCCCTATTTCCACAAGAAGCTGACCAAATAGCCTGAGGAGCTCTGGGACCATTTTCAGACATTTGTTCTTTCTGCTACCATCTTGGCCATTGTCTAGCTTTGCAATCTATGGGAATCCATCTGGGATCCTTCTTTGTTCAATACTTAAAAAGATAAACTCTGAGGATGAGAGAGATATAAGCAATTTCTTTCTTTATAAAATGCTGATATATCTAATACCTTGCTATTCAAAGTATAGTCCACAGATTAACAGCACCTGCAGCATGGACATTACCCAGAAGCTTGTTAAAAATGCAGTCTCAGGACCTACTGTAATCTATTGAATTATAATCTGTATTTTAACAAGATCCTCAGGGGATCCATATGCACGTTAATATTTGAGAAGTACTGATCTAACATGTTTTGTTTGCTTTCCCATAGGACAGGGGTCCCCAACCTCTGGTGAGTTGTATGATTTCATTATATATTACAACATAATAATAATAGAAATAAAGTGCACAGTAAATGTAATGCACTTGAATCATCCCAAAAGTATCACCCCTCTCCCCAGTCCATGGAAAAATTGTCTTCCATGAAAACAGTCCCTGGTACCAAAAAGGTTGGGGACTGCTGCTGTAGGATGTCACCTGCTCCCAGGGTGTCAATGATTTCCTGGAATGGGTTTAATTGGGGCTGTGCTCTCTCTTAATTAATCCATTAATACATATCACAGCTAATCCTCACAACAAACTTTCAAGATACCTTAATTGTTATATTGTAGCTGAGACAGGACAGGTTAAGTAATTTATGCAAGATCACACATCTAGTAAATGGTGAAGATGTAATGTAGTACCTGGGTCTGAGTCTGCCTGATTCCAAGTTTTTTTTTCTGTTCCTATTCCATATTGCTTTTTCTTGAACTTAGTCATGGGTAATTGTTTATGCCTTAGGAGAAGAAAGCCCATTTAAAAATCAGGGCTGTAAAAGAGAGCCCTTTTGAACGTGTTGAAAGAAAGAGGCCTTTCATTCAAAGATTACTTCAAATGTGCTTCACACTTCCCTGCGTGGTGAAGGAAGGCAGAGTGAAGCATCATTGGTCCCAGGCTTTTAGTGTAACTTGGGGAAGTGAGAGGACTCGTCTTGTCATGCACACACTTCAACCTGCCCATGGTGACGTGCATCTTGTTGCTGCCGAGGCAGGCCCCGTCTGTTCAAGCCTGTGCGGAGCCAGGTGCCGAGAGCAGCACTGATTGTGTTGTGTCGAGGCTGCCCATATGCCTCCATCCAAACTGTAGTTCAAGAGCTGTAAAACTATTTGCATTTTCAATCTATCAGATGGCTTTGAACAAAACCAGTGCCAACAAGGCTATTTGAACGCTTTATATTTGCCAAAAAACTGTTTAACTTCCCGCTGCCAACCAAATTATTAAGAAATACTGTATTTTCAGAATAGCTATGTTTTCCAGGGAGGGGTGCAAGCGAAGAAACCCCGTAACACTGGAGATGACCCTAGTCACCTTTGTTCTTGGAAAACCCTATTCAGCCACAAAAATAGGGGATAAAATCCAAAGCAACCGACATCTCCTTTGAGGCTGGAAGATCCTGTGTGTGGCTTTGGGTTTGTAACCCATATGGACCTGTTTCAAGCTGAGTGACATCTAGTGTGGGCTGTGCGCACTGCACAAGCTTCACTCCGGGGAATAGACACTTTGAAATGAGCAACGGATTAGGAGCATGAAGTGAGTGTGAGCCATGTCCCAACACCCTGAGGGTAGAACTGGGTGCATGGGGTTGGGGGTGGGGGCGCAGTTTTCAGCTGGGTGAGGGCAGGGGAAGCACTGATGTTTCTTGATTGGTCTCAGAGCTGTTCTCACACTTGAAGGGGACTCCATTGGCTCATTCTTGTAGAGGGTGTGTGAGTTTGTTGGTAGAGGAGATCTGCCTCCCTGAGCTCTCTTTCCTCTGCCCTGGCTGGTCTTGCTTTTTCTATGGTGATGACCTTGAAGACCTTCAAGCTTAGGAACTCTCAGGGCCAGATGTGCAGCCTGGGACTGGGCCTGAGAGCGGCGCCCTCCTCAAGGGCTCCAAAGTCACTCTGTCCTTCCCTCCTGCTCTCTTCCTGACGTTAGCAGAGCACTGAGACTCGCGAGAGAGAACTCACGGACCCCAAGGACGGATGAACTTGGCGGCCCCTCCCCTCTGTTCAGAGCCAGCCCAACTCGGAGAACTCACAGTCGGCCTCGAGAGTAAAGCTCTTTGAGCTTAAAAAAAAAGGCAAACCTATCTTAAATGTCAGTCCAATATCCACGGGGGCAAGCGACAGCAGGTAATTAGAAGCAATTAGCTGTCCCCCTGCCGGGAAGCCGGGCAATTACCTTTCTCTTTCTTCCTCTTCCGTCCTTCCTCCGGTGAAAGCGGGCGGAGGTGCGTCGCCCCAGCGGTGCGCGCCGCGCTGGCACAGGCATGAGGGATGCACCGAGCGGGGACTCGGTCTCCTCCTCCCGCCGCCGCGGTGGCCGCGGGCGCAGCGGTGCATTGTGGAGGCCGAGCGCGCCGCGGCGGCTGGAGCTGCCGCCCGGGGTCGCGCGGCGGGAGCTGTCCGAGGTGCTGACCGTCCCGCCCGCGCCGTGCGCGCCCTCCCGCGCCGGACCCGCCACGTCCCGGCCGCCCTCCCGTCCGCCGTCTGCCTGTCTTTCTCTCTTAATCCAGGGGCGAAGCGGCTGGAGGAAATCATGGTGTTCGCTCCAGGTACACCCGCACCTTGCTTTTTCGCCAGGTGTCCAGGCGGGGAGCGGGGAAGCGAAGGAGAGGACGGGGAGAAAAGGCCTTTCCGGTGTGGCCCGGCTGCGCGTTCCGGAGTTACTATCTGCGCGCAAGGGGCGGCAGAGTGCCTGGGCGCGTCGCCTTCGCCCTTCTCCCCAGTCCCGCCCCATCTGTCCTCGAACATCTTCGAGCCGTTCCTCGCCATCGTCCCGCCGCTGCTCTTCCCATCCGGGCCCCCCACGCCCCCTCTAAGCTCAGGCACCTTGAGAACTGGGACCTTCGCCAGCAGCACGGGCACCTGCACGGGCGGCAGAGTCGAGAGGTGGGGCAGAGAGTAGTGGGCTTCGGGCTACTCGGGGGCGGGAATCCCCTTCCCTGCTACTTCCCCCTTTGCGGAAGTGGCGAAGTAACCCGGTTCCTACCAGGCCCCGAGGAGAAGGAGGCGAAGCGGGCGAAGCCAAGGGGAGTAGGATGAAGGGCAGAGAGGAGCGGTACTCCTTAAGGAATTAGACTTGAAACTCCAGCCGGAGGCTGCAGCACAGAGGCAGCTACTGCGGCGCCGCTGGAGGTTGCAGTGTCTTTTTGGAGCAGACAGTGAAGGGCCCCAGTCCCTTTGCAGCTATCCATGGCTACAAGTTGGCGAAGAGTCAGATTTGTCTGCGGTTGACCGGCTTACCGGTGTGTGTGTCCGTGTGCATTTGAGTGCGCCCCCCTGGAGCAAAGACCTGGGGTGTGCCTCGGTGAGGTCAGGCTGAGCGAGGAAGCAGCGGGAAAGTGAGGTCATTGTGAATGTCCAACGCTGTCTCTAGGGGTGGATACAAGTCTTGTCTCTCTCTCAAATGTTAGACTCTGTTTTCGTTAAGGACTGCTGTGGAAAACAGGGAGCGGGGAAGAGTAGCGGGCCTAGAACTCTCCAGCTTTGTTACAGGTCTTTAACTTGAAAGGCTGGTATGCGTTTGCTGTGGTCGGGTCTCAGATAGCTGGGGAGGAAAGGCATAATACATTTTTAAAAAGGAAGAATGGAGTGTGGGCTTCAAAAGATGCAATTAGCAAAACTTGAGAGGAGGAAGTCAGCCCCTCCCTCCCCTCTCTGGACGCCAGCTGGAGAGGCTGGAATGGGTTTCTGTCAGCTCTGACGCTCACCACAGACAGTGACTCTTAGAGGAATGCCCGGGAGGCTTTCTGATGTCCATCCCAAATAACTCAAGGGAAGAAATTGTTCTATATAGTGAAGGACATTCAATCAACCCAGGATCAGTGAAGTTGGAAAACAGCTCTTTGTTGCATTTATAAAGTACTTAACACTTCACAGAATGCTTTCGTGCTGTTATGTCATTTGATTTTCTGATTACCCTGAGAGTTAAGGAGTATCATCCCATTTTACCACCTCCAGGGCGGCTGATTCCAGATAATCTTGTCAGTCTCAGATGGAGTTTTTCTGACCTCACATTCTGTTTCTTTCTCCCAGAGCATTTCTTCCTGACAAAATGTCTCACCAGTTTCAGGGGTAGCTGCTTTTTGGTCCAAGGCCAAATGTAGCTAGAGGCACAGCATGTCGCTCCACCTCTGAGGTGGGGGTTGGGGTGGTGTTGTCCAAGAGTTAGGGTCTTCGGGTGATGTTAACTAGGTATTTTCTAAAAGCAAGATCGTGGGCAAGGGTAATGGACAGGGGGAATTTCTGGGGTGGACTGACTTGGTTTAAGCAGCCCACAATTTGGATAGGACTTTGCTTTTCCATATTACTTTCAAGTTTTGTATTAGTACTTTCC
This sequence comes from Indri indri, assembly GCA_004363605.1. Classification (NCBI taxonomy): domain Eukaryota; kingdom Metazoa; phylum Chordata; class Mammalia; order Primates; family Indriidae; genus Indri; species Indri indri. Next base: position 200,573 of record RJWJ010000286.1, read on the forward strand.
TGTGTGGGGAAAGTAGAAGTTATTCATAACTGTCAGAGATGGCATAAATTGACCTGGATAGGACAGATACAGAAACCTGTGGGGAAATATTTTTTTTTAATTATTTTTTTTCAATTTTGAGGTTCTCTTGAAAAATCATGAGCATTTACGGGAATTAGAATAAGGTAGTAACACTATTATGTCAACTTACCTTCTCATCTACAGAGCATATTTTCTAATTCATGTAATGATGTGTATTATTCTGCAAGAAAACCGTAACAATGAATTGCTTTTGAACTCTGCCAGATTTTCAGCACTACAACCTCATTTCTAGTATATTGCTCTTCTAAATTTCTATAATCTGGAAATCCAGATGTTTTGTACAAGTTAAGGGAAATATTCTCCCACCGCTTTCCTCCAACTAACTGTAACACCTAGGAAGGGAAGGAACAGGGTCATTTGCTAAGATCACTCCAAAATTACTAAAAGGGTATCATATAAGCCAAGATAAATATAACAGCAAATTAACAATGAACTATTCATAAAATTGGGTCAGCGTTACTGTACCCTTCAAAACATGTCGTAGCTTTTTGGATTTTTAGCAAAGGGAAGCAAAACCCTGAGGTATAGTTCTGGACTGGCCCCAGCTAACCAGTCTGCCTTTGGTTCTCCTGACTTTCTGCTTACCTTAAAGGCAAAGGTGAAAAGTGACAGAGATTTATAAAGCAAGCTTCAGTCCAGAAGTCATGGAATGAGGGAGAACTGGAATGGGACTTTATATAACATAAGCTGAGATTCACTTTTATCATATGCTATAAAATATCCTTGCATTTTCTTGTTTCAGGGGGTCTGTGGATTATAAAAAACAGGGCTTAAGTTGGGCAGGGTCTTTGGGTGGTTTCTCAGTTTGCATAGGGCAGACAATTCAATCCTACGCTTTTCCTTTCTTATATTATTAATAGACTTTGTCATTTAAGAAGGTTTATTTATTTTTTTACTTTTTTATTTTTTTGGAGACAAAGTCTCACTCTGTTGCCTGGGCTAGAATGCCATGGGCATCAGCCTAACTCATTTTGCCACCTCAAACTCCTGGGCTCAAGCGATCCTTCTGCCTCAGCCTCCTGAATAGGTGGGAATACAGGCGCATGCCACCATGCCCAGCTAATTTTTTTTTTTTATTTTTAGTAGAGATGGGGTCTTGCTCTTGCTCAGGCTGGTCTCCAACTCCTGAGCTCAAGCGATCCTCCTGCCTTGGCCTCCCAGAGTGCTAGGATTACAGGCCTGAGCCGCTGCCCTGGCCCTTTGTCATTTTAGAAGGTTTAAATGTCTTACATACCAATTTTTAAACTCCTTAAAGGTAAGAGGCCATGACTACTAATTTTTAAGGATTAGGTTACCTGAAGCCCGTCATTCATTTCTTCTTTCCTCTAAGGAGCTATACAAAATTATTAACAGTTAAGTGAGGTATAAACGTATTAATTTCTCTGTAAGTACCACATATACCTAAATAGAGGTTAAGCTAAGCTGAGGTACATGACTTGGGCTAAAAGCCAAAATGAGAACCCCTTGCTTCTTTTTCCTAAATCATTCTATTCTTTCTCTTCTGATTCTCCCAAAGTAAAGGTGGAAAATTTCTAGAGCAATGTGAGATTTAGACGCATACTGCCAAGGCCAAAGGAAAGAGGGTGACACAACCAATATGGAGAAATGTGTTTGCCCCGTAATACTAAAATGACCAGGTTATTTAGTCTGTGGATATAGCAAAATCTTCCATTTAGGAGAAAGAAATAGTTCTGGAAGATGTCTTGACTTTCCGTATGGTGCTCTTGGCTTTGTGGGGGAATAACAAGGTGTTCTTACCAATTTATAGACAAAGTCAGAGAGGAAGAAAGAAGAAAGACCACTGCCCATTGGTTTCAGAGGCAAAGATGTATGCAAGGGAATGTCAGGATAATTCTTGGCCAAATTCCAGGAAGAGAAAAAGGATATGCTCCCAAATTCAAATGTCTTTTCAGTGCCATAGTTTAACTCAAAGAATTCCGGACCCTGAACAATCAGATTAGTAACTCCTCCTCCTTTGAGGAAGAGCTAATATGGAATACAGTATGTAGTAGAAAGTGACTGAAGTTTCCTTATCTCTGGGCCATTCCCCACTTCCCCCAATGATTAGTGTATAGTTCAGGGATTAATGTACCTCTCTTGTGGTTGGGCTAATACATACTTGACTTGTTTAGATTGCTTTCAAGTCAGATACATTGTCAGAAAAAGATATTTCTTCTCTTGCTTATAAATTAGATAAGGTATGATAACGAGGATGTCATGGAGGAATAAAAATGGTACAATCGTAAGCCATTAGACAGCCAGCCCCTTAACATCTAAGTTCAGTCTGAAGAACATTTGGCACCAATATTTCTAGAGAGAGCTATCACAGATATTTATTGCAAGGTAGCTATAACTTTTATTCACTTATATAAACTTCTTAACCAATTACTGAGGGATTGATAAATAAATAAAGTATATAGCAGACTGTCTTAATTTCGAGGTTTACAATCTGCCAACACAATAAAATCTCTTCTGTCAGCATAGTCTTTTTTTTTTACTTTCATTCATTTATTAATTTTAAAAATATAATACTATAAAATTGATGTTTTGGACATATAATTATATGAGTTTTTACACATTTCTTAAGGTTCTGGAGACTGGGAAATCCAAGACTAAGGTGCTGGAAGATTCACTCTTGCCTCACATGGCAGAAGGGCAGGGGGCGTCTCTCAGGCCTCTTTCAAAAGGGTGCTAATCCCTGTCATGAATGTTCTGCCTCTGTGACCTAAGTACCTCCCAAAGGCCTCATCTACTCAACCGTCACCTTGGGAGTTAGGACTTCAACATATGAATTTGGGGAGGGGGAAATAAACATTCAGACCATTGCATACAGTATGTAGCTTTTTCAGACCAGTTTATTTCACTCAGCACAGTGTGTTCAGTGTATAAAGAGTTCATTGCTTTTTCTCATTGAGTAATATTCCATTTATGAATGTGCCCAAAGTTGTTTATGCCTCCCTTTAGTGAAAGGTGTTCAGGTTGTTTCTAATTTTGGGTGATGATGAATAAAGCCAGGTTAAATATTCCTGTATGTGTGTGTAAACATAGATTTTCATTTGTTTAGGGTAAATGCCTAGGCTTGGGACTGCTGAGTCTTATAATAAGTATGTGCTGACCTGTTCTCCAGGAAGGCTGTACCGCTTTGCATCACCTCCAGCATGTAGGAGACTTCTGGTTGCTCTTCATCGCTGTCATTCCAACAGGCAAAGAATGGTATTAATTGTTCTTTTAATTTGCATTTCCCTAATGACTAGTGATACTGACTCTTTTTTCATAGGCTTATTTGCCCTATGTCTGTTTTCTCTGATAAAGTGTCTGTTCAAATCTTTTGCCCATTTTTGGGGGTTGTTTGTTTTCTTAGTGTTGAGTTTTGAGAATTTTTTTAATATATTCTGGATATACTTTGTTGTCAAATATGTGATTTGCAAATATTTTCTCCTGGTTTGTGGCTTGACTTTTTATTTTTTTTAACAGTGTCTTTTTTCAGAGCAAAAGTTTTTAATTTTCATGCAGTCTAATTGAAATTTAAAATAGATTATATTTTAATATCATATCTAAAAACTTTTTCCTAATCCAAGGTTATGAAGATTTTTTCCTAATGTTTTCTTCTAAAAGTTTTATAATTATACATTTAGATCTATAATTCATTTTGTGTTGGTTTTTGGGTATGGTGGGTGTTGTAAGTCATGGTTTATTTTTTTACATATGCATGTCCAATTATTCTAATACCATTTATTGGAAAGATAATATTTATCTACTGAATTACTTTTGTAATTTGTTAAAAATTAATTGACTATATTTGTGTGAGTCTATTTTTAGACTCTTTATTTTGTTTCATTTATCTATGTCTGACACTGTTTTGATTATTGTAGCTTTATAGAGGTTGAACATCCCTAATCTGAATATATGAAGTCTGAAATGTTCCAAAATCTAAAACTTTTTGAGCACTGACATGATGCCACAAGTGGAAAATTCCACACATAAATACTTCACACAAACTTTGTTTCATCTGCAAGATTATTAAAAATACTGTATAAAATTACCTTCTGGCTATGTGTGTAAGGTATATGAGACATAAGTGAATTTTGTGTTTATTAGACTTAGGTTCTATTCCCAAGATATCCTTTATGTATATGTAAATATTTCGAAATCTGAAAAAAATCCAAAATCCAAAACATTTTTTGTCCTAAGCATTTCAGATAAGGGATATTCAACCTGTAGTAAGTCTCAAAGTCAAGAAGCATGAATTCTCCAACTTTTTTCTTTTTTTTCAAAATTGTTTTGGCTACTGTAGTTCCTTTACCTTTCCATGTAAATTTTAGAATCACTCGCCTATAGCTACATAAAAATCCTGCCTAGATTTTGATGTAATTCCCTGAAGTCTATGGATGTGTAGAGAATGACTATCTTGAAGCTATGTTGTCTCCAATCTGTGAAGATGATATGTCTCTTCATTTATTTAGGTCTTCTTTGATTTCTTTGATCAATATTTTATAGTTTTCAGCATACAGAGCTTACATATGTTTTGTTATTTTTATACCTAAATGTATGTTTTGGTGGGGAGCTACTGTAAATGTCATGTAGAAATGATTCTGCTTTGGCTTCCAAACATTCATTGCTAGTATAGAAGCGTTGATTTTTGCATGTCAAGTTTGCTAATATGATCTTGTTTAACTCTCTCATTAGTTGTAGGAGCTATTTCGTAGATTCCTTAGGATGTTTTTATATATGTTCTCATGTTGTTTGCAAATAGGGACAGTTTTATTTCTTCTTTTCCAATTTTATGCCTGTTTGCACAGATGAGGGCTTCTAGTACAATATTAAATAGGAGGTAAGAATAGATATTCTTATCTTGTTTACAATCTTAGGGAAAAGCATACAGTCTTTAACCATTAAGTATGATATTACCTATAGTTTTGATGTTTTTTGGTAGATACTCTTTATTGGGTTAGGCAAGTTCCCCTCTATTCCTCATTTGCTGAGAGTTTTTGTCATCAATAGATGTTGAATATTGTCAATTTTTTTTTGCTTTTAATGATATGATCATGTCATTTTTCTTCTTTAGATTGTGAATATGATGGATTACATTGATTAATTTTTAAATGTTGAACTAGTCTCATATTCCTGAGATGACACTTGGTTATGATGTATTATTCTTTGTATACACTGAGGGATTTGACTTGCTAATATACTGTTGAGAATTTTTGTGTCAGTGTTCATGAGGGATATTAGTCTGTAGTTTGCTTTTCCTGCACCATATTTTTCTGGCTTGGTATCAGTGTAATGATGACCTCATAAATGAGATGGGAAGTGTTTCCTCCTCTTCAGTTTTCTGGAAGTGATGGTTTAGAATGGTGCTATGGATTGAATATTTATGCCTACCACCACCGATTCATGTGTTGAAGCCCTAACCTCCAATGCGATGGTATTTGGAGGTGGGGGCCTTTGGGAGATACTAAGAGTTAGATGAGGTCATGAGGGTGGAGTCCTGATAAATGTGATTAGTGTCCTTATAAGAAGAGATGCAAAAGTGATTATCTCTTTTTCTGCCCGGTGAAAATACAGGAAGAAGGAGTTTACTTGCAAATTAGGAAGTGGGACCTCACGACAGCAACCAAATTGGCTAGCACATTGATCTTGGACTTCCCAGCCTCTAGAACTATGTAAGATAAACATCCGAAGTTTAAGCCACCCAGTCTATGGCATTTTTGTTATAGTGTGTTATAGCATCCCAAACTAAGACAAATAATATAATTTCTTTAAATGTTTCATTTACTAGTAAAACCATCTGGACTTAGAGTTTTCTTTGTAGGGAGGTCTTTAACTATGAATTCAATTTTTTAAATAGATATAGAACTATTTTGCTTAACTGAGTTTTGGTAGCTTTTTAAGAAATTGGCGCATTTCATTGAATTTGTTGAATTTATATGGATAGAGTTATTTGTAATGTTGTCTTAATAGCTGTTTAATGTACATGGGCTCTATAGTGATAGCCCCTGTTATGATTTGAATGTCTCCTCCAAAACTCATGTTGAAATTTAATTGCTGTTGTAATAGTGCTAAAAGGTGGGACCTTAAAATGGTGATTAGGTCATGAGGGTGCTGTCCTCGTGAATGGACTAATGGACTAATGCCATTATTGCAGGAGCAGGTTAGTTATCGCAGGAGTGGGCTCCTGATGAAAGGATAAATGCAGGCCCTTTTCTCTCTCTATCTCATGCACTCTCACCTTTGTCTTCTACCTTCTGCCACAACTGACCCTTGCCAAATGCCAGCACCATGCTCTTGGACTTGCCAGCATCCAGATTTGTGAGCCAAATTAACTTCTTCTCTTTGTGAATTACCCAGTCTGTGGTATTCTGTTATAGCAACGCAAAATGAACTAAGACAGAAAATTGGTACTGAGAGGCGGAGCTGTTGCTACAACTAATACCTGAAAGTATGGAAGCAGCTTTGGAACTGAGTAATGGGTAGAGGCTGGAAGAATTTGGAGGAACTGGCTATAAAGAACCTGAACAGAGCATTAAGGGTGATTCTGGTGAAGGCTCAGAAGAAAAGGAGAGCTGTGGAGGAAGTCTGAAACTTTTCAGAGATTACTTAAGTGGTCATAACCAGAATGTTGGTAGAAATATGGGTGGTAAAGGACAAGGTTTCAGATAGAAATGAGGAACCAGGCATTGGAAACTGGAGTAAAGGCCATCCTTGTTATAAAGTAGCAAAGACCTTGCCTGAATTGTGTCCATGCCTGAGGGCTTTATGGAAAGTAGAATTTAAGAGTGATGAACTGGGTTATCTGGCCTGGTTACTTTTAACTGCACAAACAGTGAGATCCAATAGGAAAGGGATGGCTTAAAGACAGCATTTACAACTAAAAGGTAAGCAGAGTCGAAAATTTGAAAAATTTGCAGTCTGGCCACGTAAAGACTGAAAATATGTTTGGTAGAGAATGTTGAGGGTGTGGCCAAGTCACTATTGCCTAAAAATTTTATTATGTATGGAAGGCAATCAGGTGCTATTCAAAAAGACAGTGGGAGAAAGACTCTGCAGGCATTTAAAGATCTTTGAAGCTGCCCATCTCATTACAGGCACAGAATTATAAGACGGCAGAATGGTTTCAGGGGAAAGGTTTGGGGTACCCACAGGCTTGCTGCCCAGAGCTGCCTCGGGTCTCTGCTACCCACATTCCAGGGCATGCTATTTGGCTGCCCCAGCTGTGGCATAAGTGGGCTCGGGTGTGGCTCAACCTACTGCTCCAGAAGGTATAAGCCGTAAGCCTTGGCGGCTTCTACATGGTGCTAATTCTGCAAGAACACAACATGCAAGTGCTTTGTTGGCATGGCTTTCTCCACCTAGATTTCAAAGGATGTCGTGGACAGCCCGAGTGCCCAGGCAGAAACTTGCCACAGAGGTGGAGCCACCACACAGAGTCCTCACTATGGGGCAATGCCTAGTGGAGCCATATAAGTGGGGCCACCCCTGAGACCATAGAACTGCAGAGGTACCAGAGTGCAGTGCCAGGCTGGGAGAGATACAGGCAAGGGAATCTAACCCAAGGTAGCTAAAGTGTGGGCTGAGCCAAGAAAAGCCATGGAGAAGAGGCTGCCTGAGGTCTTGGGGGCCCATGTCCTGTACTCATTTGTCCAGGGTGCAGGAAATGGAATCAAAGGAGGTTCTTCTCTAGCTTTAAGACTTACTGTTGTTTTTCCTGTTGGGTTTTTCACTTACCTGAGACCAGTTGCCATTCTTGTCTTGCTTATTTCTGCCTCTGGGGATGGGAATATCTATCCTATGCCTGTCCCACCATTACATTTTGGAAGTGGATAATTTGTTTTGAGTTTACAGGCTAACAGCTGAAGGAAATTTGCCTCAGCATAAATCACACTTTGAGCCTCACCCGTATCTACTTTAAATGAGACTCCGGACTTTGGATTTTTGAGTTGGTGCTGGAACAAGTTAACACTTTTGGGACTATTGGGATTAATGAATGTGTTTTGCATTGCGAGAAGGACATGAGTTTCGAGGGGCCGGGGGCAGAATGCTATGGTTTGAATATTCCCTCCGAAGCTCATGTTGAAATTTAATTTCCACTGTAATGCATTAAGAGGTGGGACCTTGAAGAGGTGATAAGGTCATCGGGCTTCTGCCCTCATGAATGGATGAATGTCATTATTGCAGGAGTGGGTTAGTTATCGCAGGAGTGGGCTCTTGATGAAAGGATAAGTTTGGCCCCCATTTCTCTCTGTCTCATGCACTTACTTCCCCCTTCCACCTTTCCACCATGGGATGACCCTTGCCAGATGCCGGCACCATGCCCTTGGACTTCCCAGCATCCAGAACCATAAGCCTAATAAACTTCTGTTCTTTACAAATTACCCGGTGGGTCTGTGGCATTCTGTTATGGCAGCAGAAAACAAACTAAGACATCCCCCCCGTCTTCCTGATATTGGTAATTTGTGTCTTTTATCTGTTTTTCTTTGTCAATTTGGCTACAGGTTTATTGATTTTTTAAAACGTTTTCAAAGAAACATCTTTTTGGTTTCATTTTCTTTATTGTTTTTCCTGTTTTTGATTTTTATTGATTTCTGCTCTTTATTGCTTCTTTCTTCTCGCTTTGACTTTATTTTACTCTTTGTTTTCTAGACTTAAGGTAAAACTTATACCTTTATTTGAGGTCATTCTTTTTTCTAATATAAGTTATTTAATGCTCTAAGTTTCCATCTAAGCATTGCTTTAGAGTATCCTAAAAGTTTTGATATATTTTCATTTTCATTCATTTCAAAAGATTTTCTAATTTCCCTTGAGACCTCTTCATTGTTCCATGGATTATTTAGAAGTGTGTTGCTTAGTTTACAATTACTTGGGGATTCCCTAGATATCTTTCTGTTATTGATTTATTGTTAAATTCTATTATCATCAGAGAATAAACTTTCTATGACGTCAATTGTTTTAAATTTGGTAAGATATAGTTATCATCCAGAATATGGTGTATCTTAGTGAATTTTTCATAGGCACTGGAAAATAATGTGGGCTTTTTTGTTGTTATTGTTCATTTTGAGGGGTTTTTTTTTGAGACAGAGTCTTGCTCTGCTGCCCAGGCATCATTATAGCTCACTGCAACCTCAAACTCCTGGGATCAAGCAATCCTCCTGGCCCCAAGTGATCCTCCTGGCCCAGCCTCCTGAGTAGCTGGGCCTACAGGAACATGCCACCATGCTCAGCTAATTTTAATGTTTTTGGTAGAGATGGAGTCTCTCTATGTTGCTCAGGCTGGTCTTGAACTCTTGGCCTCAACTGATCCTCTCAGCTTGGCATCCCAAAGTGCTAGGATTATAGGCATAAGCCATCATGCCTGGCTGAAAAAAATGTGTATTCTGCTCTTTTTCAGTGGAATGCTCTATAAATGTCATTTTGATACAATTGGTTGAAGGTGTTCATTTCTTCTACATCCTTGCTGATATATTCAGCCTGCTTGGTCTATTGGTAACTGGGAAAGGAGTGCTAAAGCCTCTAGCAAAATTTGTGGATTTTTAAATTTATCTTTTAGGTTTATGACTTTTTGTTTTATATATTTTGAAGCTTTCTTATTAGATGCATAGATACTTGAAATCGTTGTGTCTTCTTGGCGAGTTCACAGTTTATTGTTAGGTAGTGTCCCTCTTTATTTATGCTAACCTTGTTCTAAAGTCTATTTTGACTGATGTTAAATCCAGCTTTCTTTTGATTAATGTTTGCATAATACAGTGAGTCCTCGTTATTTGTGAATTCCAGTCTGCAAATTTGCCTACTCCCTACAATTTATTTGTAACCCCCAAATCAGTGCAGCAGTTTTGCTGTCATTCTGGGGCATGTGCGGAGTGGCGAAAAGTTTGAGTCACCTGACACACATGTTCACCCAGCTGAGGTTGAACATTCTTCCTTCATTTAAGCCCCGATGCTATAAACAAGTATCCTTTTTGTGCTCTATTATTGCTGTACGTTTCACATGTTTGTGCTTTTCGTTCGCGATTTCACTGTTAAAAATGGCCCTTAACTGTAGTGCTGAGGTGCTGTATCGTGTTCCCAAGCACAAGAAGGCTGTGATGTGCCTTATAGAGAAGATTCGTGTGTCAGATAAGCTTGATTCAGGAATGAGTGGTAGTGCTATTGGCTGTGAGTTCAATGTTAATGAATCAAAAGCGTATATTCAATAAAGTGTCTTTAAACAGAAACACACATAAAACAAGGTTATGGATTTATTACTCAATTGACAAAAATGTTGTGATAGAGGCTCACAGGAACCTAACCCTGTATTTTTCCTAAGAACAATTGTTCCATGTTATCTAAATCATTTCCGGCAACTTTATATAACATAATTACTGTGAGTAATGAGAGTAACTGTGTATCATTTGCCATTCTTTTACTTTTAAACTACGTTTGTTATTCTATTAATGTGGGTTTCTTATAGTATCTTGCTTTTTAATCAAATGCTTAGAGTTTTAAAGATAGTTTAAGTTGACTATTGACTGCCTACATATTTTTCTTCTATAATTACTATATTTTCTAATTCTCCATTATCAATTAAAATTAAATTATATTTCATCATTTGAAACCTTTTGTTGTTAGAGCTTTAGAAATTTTAGAAAGCATAGCTAATCAAAAAGAAAAAAATAAAAATCACCCACAATATCAGCCAGTAGCAATCACTGCTAATATTTTGTATATAACTTCCCAGTCTTTGTCTCAGTGAATATATTTCTTCCCTTTTTTTAAACAAAAGGGTTATCCTGACATGCGTATTATTTTTTATGTGATTGTTTACACAATGTACTGTTTGCATCTTATCATACCGTTCAATTGTTTTATACATATCATTTTTAAAAAAGACATAGAGCTAAAGATGCCATTATTTCCATTTTTTTTTTCCAGATAATAAAAGTGAGGATTGGAATGCCTGACCCATTTTAGGTTGCAGAACCATGATTTGAAACTGGGTCCACTCATTTTCTATACACAACATAGCAATTAAATATATAGGAAGCAACAAACGATTCGCATACAGAGTTAAAATGAAAATACGGGCACTTGATAGAACTGGTCCCCTTTAGAGAGAATCTTCTGTGTATTAAGCACCTCTTCTTACAACTTAGAGTATATAAGATGCTCTTCTCTCCGACTGCAGAGAAATGGACTCTGTCCTTGCATGCTTCCTGGATTCTTCTACTCCCGACTGCTCCTGTCAGTGATGGAGTGTAAAAAGATAGACAGCTCGGACTGCCAAAAGCTGCCCAGAAGAATAAAAAGAACCAATAAATTTACACAGTGTTTTTTAGTTTTCAAAGCATTTATATTAACTAAGTGCTACATGCAAGAGCTTTCTCAGGTTGGAAATAAATGGTATTGGGCTAAGTATAGTCTCTCCTTCTCTAGAAAACTGATGAGAATGTTTCGGTTAGTCCATAGCGATTCAACTATGAGGCAAAGTTGGTTGTTGTAGAAGCTTGAGTTTGGGAACAGATAGGTCTGGATTTCTGGGTTCAAACAACTCATTTCTGCCATTTTCACACTTAGTGGCATTGGGTAGATTATTCATTCTTGCCGATTTGCTTGTTTCTAAAATGAAGATCATAGTATCTGTTCTCCAGAGTGGTAATAAAAATAAAAGAAAGTGACCCTTAGTAGGCTAAATGGAAGCTGCTACCAATGTTATTGTTGTTTTAAAGGGGAATGACTAATAATGTGTGTTTCATATGCATTTTCATATGTATGACCTCAAGATTGGATCATCGGGCGTGGGGAGCTATACAGTTGATTGCAGTTGATTCTTTCTGTGCAAAAAGACCAACTTACTGGATCACTGTGTTACCTGGGTAGAGGTTATGAAACTTTAAAGCAAAATGCTGTGACAAGCTGAATTGATGATAAAGCAGATGTCTGAGTGCATCCTGAGATGAATAAGTTATGAATCATGGAAAGTTGCTGTTTAAAGGCTAGCAGCTGTATGCTTGAAAGCAGATGGCCATCTTGCTGATCTGAATAATTCTGATCTCGTCTAAATTTAAAAGCTGAATAGGTTTAGGTATGAGGATGAATGCATAGGAACACCCAGCTGCCCTGATTGATGATTTGCTGGTGAGGGCATAATGCATTATGTTTTTAATCCATAACTATTTAGTTAGGGTAAATTTATATTGTGAGTTATCTAGCCCTACGTTCCCATGTGATTTTACATCACAGCTACACACACATTCATCCCTAGATACTATTCTCTGAACGTTACCGGTGGTCCCACATGAAAGCTCTCAGGAAGAAAGCCACGAACTTTGTGGTGAACTGGCCACACAGTCATTAGCCAGGAATTAGGAGAGGAGTTGAAATTTTCTTCTAAAAACAACTATTTGCTGTGTGACTTTGAATAAGTCAATATAACTCCTGTGTCTCTTTTTCAGTCATGTTCTAAATAATCATCCTCAGCATCCTTAGGGGTTAGCATCTTAGCTCTCTGCAAAGACTTTTATTGGGCAGAGGAGATGAATGTAAGAAAAGGCAAGGGAGCTGACATTTGTACAAGACCTACTATGTGCCGGGCATGTCACACATTTATTTTCAGCAAGGGGCAACTTTATAAAAGCAAATGCCAAACTAGAATTGTCTTTCTCTAACTTGTGGCTAAAGTGCTGTTCCAAATTCCAAGTAGTGACAAATTTTGCTGAAACTAACAGACAAAAGTAAAATGCCTTCTCCTAATCCCTTTTAAAAATTGTATATTTTTTTCAAACTGAGAAAAGTTGTGTTTATGGCGCTTAAGAAATACACTCAAATCATGAGTGTAATATCTATGTTCTGGACAAGTATGATGAGTCTGTTTGATATTTAGACAGGAGGCCTCTGTGGAATGCACAGCTTGTGTTGCCTGACAGAAGTTGTTAATTTTTATCTCCATGGAGTTCATTTCTAACATTCTTGTGTGCATTTTTCTGCCTTTCCATTTGATTTTTGTGGGAATAAAAAATGAAATTATGTGTTTATTGCAGTACCATAGATGAGATTTTAATCACCTCCTAACCAAGGAATTTAGAATGAGGTTCTCTATCGCCTAATTGCAATCTGACTCATGCTTCAGAATAGATTATTTCACCACATGATCAGACCATGCTATACAAGTCAATAAATAATAGTCATTTTACTTTAAAAACAACTTATGTCAAGAAGGATAACCTTTAAAGCTTCACTTATCTTGTCATTCTTTGTCGTGCCTACAGGGCAATGCTAGTTGAGCAGAGCTGTTGGCTCTAGTTACTTAGAATGGAACTAAGGAAAAAGAATAGGTGGGACCGTAGGACCACTCCTTCACCCACCACCTTAGACAGAGGCACATCCCTCAGTGAATCTCTCAGCCACATGCACCTGGCCTGGGAAAAGAGAAAATAGCTACCTTGACAGGAATGGAGCTGGGGATATCAGGTAAGGCCATCAGTAGGTGGGTGGGATGGGGATAAACACTTTACATAATTTCATTCATTCATTCAACAAACATTCACTGCCCATCTTCTGTGAACTGTGACTCTGCTAGGTAGTGGGCAGGAGGACTTTAATACAAAGAAGTACACTGATGGGCCAGAGTTCTGGGATTGAAGGGCAGAGAGAAAAGGGGAATGAAGAGGAGGGTGGATCAGCTCTGCTGGGGAGGAAGCGACTGTCTTGCCCAGGGAAGCCTGCTCTGGGGGATGGTTAAACTGTGCTCCGGGAGAGAAACCCTCTTCACTGACAGTCCTCTAGCTCCACTGGGCCCTACACGGTGCCCTGCTGTGAGTGCTGGAGTGTGGGGTGGAGACAGAGGGGCTACTGAGGGGGAAAGAGACAGCCCTTTTTGCCATGTCCTCTGAAGCACTTACATGTACCTTGTAAAGAAATGGTCTCTAGTGCCTTTAAATGACAACAAAGATGCCCTCAAGGAGAGAGCATATTAAAGACCTGAGAGGAGACTTTCTTTTTTTTTTTTTTTTGAGACAGAGTCTCCCTGTGTTGCCTGGGCTAGAGTGAGTGCTGTGGCGTCATCCTAGCTCACAGCAACCTCAAACTCCTGGACTCGAGCGATCCTTCTGTCTCAGCCTCCCGAGTAGCTGGGACTACAGCATGCGCCACCATGCCTGGCTAATTTTTTCTATATATTTTTAGTTGTCCGATTAATTTCTTTGTATTTTTAGTAGAGACGGGGTCTCGCTCTTGCTCAGGCTGGTTTCGAACTCCTGAGCTCAAACAATCCGCCCGCCTCGGCCTCCCAGAGTGCTAGGATTACAGGCGTGAGCCACCGCGCCCGGCCTGAGAGGAGACTTTCTAAGGGGAGCTGATGTGTTTGGTCTTGGCCCTGACTCTGGGCCCTGAAGTTTATCTCCTGCTTGAGGTCATCACCCTTCAGGACAGGACCAGGGTGTGCGAGGCTCCCTTTAAAATGGTGCCTTGAGCATGAGTAGACATGTCCTTCTCTTCCTTAGTTTCACTAAGCACAGCTGAGATGGACTGTTCTTAAACACTAAGGGAAAGCACAAAGAAAATTAGCAGACAAATGCCTTAAAAGGGTCAGGATTTTGACCCGTCACAGATATTTTACTTCTTGGTCCCCTGTTCCAGCTCACCCCATGGCTATCCGTGCCGTGGTGCAGGGGTTGTCAGCGCTGGCTACACACAAAATCACCTGGGAAGCCTGGGTCCAAACCGGGCTGGTAGAATAACAATCTCTAGGCGTGTGCTCTAGACATAAGTATTGTTTAAAAGCTCTCCAAATGATCGCTGTTGCAGTTGGGTTGAGAGCAGAGATCTGACTTCAAGGGGCAAGCACGGTAGCAGGCGGCTTGCTGGCTGCGTTACACCCCTGCTCCTCATGGGTCTCCTCTCAGCTCATGTTAATCCAAGTGCTCAGTTCCTGTTGTGTACACGACTGAATGAATGAACGAACAGTCGTTTTTACCTCATGGTCTTCCCATTAAAGTAAAAACCAAGAGAAGATTCTAGCTCTGCTGTCCACATGGGGCCTTTCCGCCCAGGCCCTCCCCTGCTCTGAGAAACACACCCCGTCTGATCACTGGCAGCCCTGGGGGATTGTCACTCTTTTGATACTGGGAGTGGTCTTGTCCATTTTTTCCCGGTGAAACCTCAGTCTTTCAATGACCACAGCATGAGGGCAACCAGGGTCACACACATCAGTCGGCAGGAGGGGCTGTGCATCCCCAGCAGACGAGTCCTACCGCGGTCAGGCCAGGGGATAGAGCAGAGGTAGCTCAGTCCTCCACTATGGGGGCAGAAAGCAGGAGCACAGGGCCACCCGGGGGGACACCAGCCGTGGATTAGCACTGAGGACCTCAGGGATAACGTCATTCTTGCCTGGCTGTTTGCTCACAGGCACGGCTCTTGGAGGGGTCAGAGTCCCGGCTGAGGAAGGAATGAGGCAAATCCTACCCCGCATGTGCTCAGGGGCTCCTCCAGGCAGTGTCAACTCTGTGCCTCCTCCAGTGCCTTCCTGAGCAGCTTCAGACGACGGTCTGGGTCGAATGGGGGAATGGGGCAGGGTTCTTAGTTTCATGTTTCAGAAGGGCATGTCATTGCAAATGTCAAAGACAGAAAAAAAGAATTGAGGTAAATAGAATATTAAATCAATTTTCTCTTAGGCTCAAGGCTTATTTTTTTTATATGACATAACTGAGAAGCAATTTTTATATGGTAAAATAAAAACGGCATATTCATTATTTATAGAGTATTTATACAACACATGGGGTCTGAAAATAAATATTTAATGTTATGTAAAATGCTAAGTGACTTACTTTGTTTTGAGAATCCTGGGATTGAATTGCCTAAATATTTGTTATGCTGTTATAAAAAGTGATTTTATATATTTTCCATATACATATGAAAAACAGAAAATATATATAAAGTTTCTTCATCTCTTTTAAAAAATATAATTCAAAGTGAATATACGAAGCACACAGGCATCATGCATAGAAAAACGTTACTTGGCTTGGAATCAGAAGCTTGGTTTTATTTTATTTATTTATTTATTTATTTATTTATTTATTTATTTTAGAGATAGGGTCTCACTCTGTTGCCCAGACTGGAGTGCAGTGGCCAATCATACCTCACTGTAACCTTGAACTCCTGGCCTCAAGCAATCCTCCTGCCTCAGCCTCCCAAAGTGCTGGGATTTACAGGTGTAAATTACCATGCCCAGCTAGAAACTTGGTTTTAATACAAGGTTATTCTACTCACTTGCTATTTGATTTGGGGAAAGTTACTTAGTATTTCTGAACCTCAGTTTACCCAAGGATAGAATAGTAATAATAATTTCTCTTATCCTGTAGGGTTGTAATAACGTTTTAAAGAGAAAATTATTATAAAATATGCTTAATAGACTATACATTACAAAAAATTGGAGTTACAATTTTTATGTAAATTTTTTCAACTACAGTCAGAGCCTTGCCTTGCATAAAGATATCGGCAAAAAAATCCCATGAAATCCTTAGGCATTTTTATGAGCTCTCTTACCAAGCCCACTGCTGCCACTGAGCGAGCTGAGGTTGTGACTCCACTGGGTGCTGGCTTTGGGAGTTGCTGGATTTCCCTGCGTTCCCAAGACCAACACACCTGGAAGCCACAGTGGGTGTCTAAGTTGAACTGTGTGTATCTCTGGAAGTACGTGAAGACTTTCCAAGGGGTATATGGATACAGGGAGAGTTTTAAGGGAATTAGTTTCTCTTTTAGTATTTCAAATATTTTTCTTTTTCTTAAAATTGATTTGCTTGAGAAGCCACCTGCAGTTTTTGTTATCTAGCTACCATTTTTCATAATTGCTCTTTTCCCTTTTTAGGAAAGATATGTGCATACATATATGTGAAATATAGCTCGTCTTTCTCTAATCTTACGTTGTCCTGAAGTGGAAACACCTGGGAGGCACGAACGATTCAGGAAAGGATCTTAAGTCCTGGTATCTTATCCCAGCACTTGGATCCTACAGAGTCCGCTTGACAAACCCCTGGGCTTCTGTAGCGTGTCTCGTTTGAGGTGTGTCAGTCTCCACCAAACTCGCACTGTCTGGGGCGGTGATTCTCAGCCAGAGGTGATTTTGTCCACCTGCCCCTTCTCCAGCAGACATTTGTGTCTGGAGACATTTTTGCTGGTCGTAACCAGGGGGTGCTACTGGCAGGGTCCAGTGTAAAATGGGAATGAGGGACCCTTGTTCAAAAAGCAGGACAAAATGTCATTAAAGGTACTAAAATATAAAGCTTTTCTATTTCTTCTGTTTGTCTCCTCTCTCTTTCTCTCCCCTTATCATGGTGTTTTTAATTTGCTATTTCATGTTTTAGTAAGTAAAGAAAAATTACAATTGTAATTTGTTAAGATGAATTTTATTCATCTTAAAACTGTGCAGTACTAGTTTTAAATGCAAATATAACTCATATGTGGAATCAACAAAACTGCACAACTTGAGTTTCGCAGCTTGTGCATGCATATGTATTTCTTACCGGAACAGTGGAAATGCTGCACAAACTCACTGAACTGTTTTTATTTTGCTTCTCAATATGCACCTGTTCTACTGACAGGCCCTGCCTTCCCCTTACTGATGAGTCAGGAGAGCTGAAAGGAGAAGGAACTACGGCTACCCCATCCTTCCCTCTCCTTCTATGCCATCGCTTTCAGGGCAAGTGGTTGGCTAATACAGGGAAGTGACAAGAGCAAGAAAAATATGATACTGTCCCTTGGCTGTTTATGTGTCTTCGGATGCTGTTATCTCTCTCTGGGTCACTGGTCACCTGCCCAGGAAGCTGGCCCTGGCTGTTGGCATCTGGTTGATAGAGGCTATGGTTGCTGCTAGCCTCTACAGTACATGGGACAGTCCCCCATGTCACGGATACTGCAGGAAAGGTTAGTATTCTCTCTCTGCAGGGCATGTGAGGTCTGCGTACAAGGCCAGTTCTCTCCTCGAGTAGAATTGTTCCCATGGTGGGGTGTGCTCTGTGTTCTACAATGTCTTGGTCACTCCATCTGAGACAGCCACTGTCTGCTCTTTGAGGGATTGTTTATTTTGCAAAGTCAGGCACCCTCTTTGCTGTCAACTTTCTGACAAGGACAGACAAGGTGGCCCAGTTTTCCAAAGTGGACCTCGACTGCTCCTGGCTGTGCTAAGGGACCTCAGGGTCCCTATAGCAGTGTCCTTGTGAAAAGGAGTCCCATGACCATTGCCTCTCCCATAGGGCAGGTCTTGGGAAAGGCAGCCTTCAAGAGCCTAGACCTGCCTGTGCAGTGGTCCTCGGGCTTGTCCTGGCCATCTCCGACACCACAGTCTGCAGCACTGTTGCAACTTCGCTGCACACTTGAAAGTTTTTAAAAAGGACGTTTATGGGAGAAAAGCTGGCTTGGGTGGCCAGGAAACCTAGGTCAGGGAGCAAAGAGCAGGTGTGGAATGAAAGCCAGGTGGGAGGGGACAGCTCTGGGGCAAGGGCTTGGAGCATCTTCCTTAGATTTTGTCATCATGTGCCAGAAAGAGTGTTGGGGGTGGCATGCAAAGATCCCAGCCAGCCCAGAGTCAATTCCCCACCCGCTCTTTGGGCCGCAATTCCCTTTCTCAGTCTCTAACCACGCACAGCAGATGGCCGAGGGAGGATCATGCCAAGGAAGGCCCAGGCGAGACGTGGTTTCATAGCACTTAACACTGCTGGGCACCGTCAGTGTAACCAAGTGTTCAGGGATCGCCAACCCTACCACACTTCCATACTCCCAGAGGTCAAGGTTATTCTTTGAGCCTTATACTTGAATTCTCAGCATCTGGAACAGCTCGGTTCATGTTAATTATTTAATAGGCAAACATATGCACGGGACCTAGGCTAGCACTGAACAGACAGGACCCCTGCCCTCAGGGGGCTTAGCGCCTTTAGCCGCAGAGCCAAGAAAAACACCTGCCAGTTGCCTTGACTATGTTTCCTCCTCTGAAGGAAAGCACATCATTTTATTCCAACTAGAATAGAACGAAACTCAGCCCCTCATTTCTGTTTTGGCCCCCAGTAGAGCTGCCAGCTGCCTTTGTTGGGTTTTCAAGTCACTGATGACTCTTCTTCTTTTTGGACATGGGGAAAATGTCAGTTTCTTGAATCAATGATTTGGGAAAAAAATACATAACTTTGGAAAGCTACAAATTATAACACAACATGCATAGAAAACACCAATAATGACCCATGGTTTGATATTTTAAAAGTTTTAATTCTACAAAAAGCTTTCAGCAACTGTGTTCGTTTAGTACCCAAGAAATTTGCATGCATTATACAGCTGTGTGATGTCAGTGAAAGCAAGTTCTCTCCTGGGAAGGGACCTGAGCATTTTCATGGCTGTTAGGAATTAGGATGGTTTACTAAGCTCTTTATTTTGTACATTACAATATCAACTTGAGGGATTTTAATGATTAAATAATTTCTAACCAATTGTGAAATGAAACATATCCCATGCATTGTAACTCAGACAATGTTTAAATAAAACTGTTCACCAAATCATTTATCTTGCTTCAAAGTATTTAATTATGCTGTAAATTTTAAAACAAAAGGTAGTAATTTAGGTACCACATCTATTTTTTTTCCACCATAACTCTTTTCTTCATTGACATGACTCTGATCTTCAGGCTTAATATATTCCTTAGAGGGAGTTTTGTAAATATGGTATAAATGAATTGAGTCAGGCTTCTTAGAAGTTTTTCCTCCCAGCAGTAAAATTCCAATTTCTTATACCTTTGTTAAGTATAAATAGAAGAGGCCAAGAAACAAACTCTTTTCTGATATAGGGCTTTTTCTTCTTTTTCTAAAATGTTGTTATCAAACATCTTAGCCTTTGGTAACATCATTTCTTGGGGGAAAATACATATAATTGCATATAAATTATGTAAAAATATGTAATATATCTTAATTTTGTTAGATAAGATGCACTGGGAAAATCACAAGGAATAAATGCAGCTGTAATCAATGACTATCGTTCTTTCAATAATTACTTATTAAGCGGAAGTGCAGCACCGAGTTTAAGAGTCTAGTCTGTGGACTTCTTTGTCTCAGTTTCCTCCTGTGTAAAATGAAGATAAAATACCACCAGCCTTGTTCTCGCTACTTATTACTATGTAACACCCTCCCACAAAACTCAGCGGCTTAACAACATGACGCCATTTTGGTCATGAATCTTTGATTTGGAGAGCGGGGCTGGGAAGGATAGCTTGATTCTGCTTCACTTGGCATCAGTTGGGGTGACTTGAATGCTGGAAGCTGGAATCATCTGGAGGTTTGTTTACTCCTGACTGGTGGCTGATGCTGATTGTCAGCCAAGTCTGGGTGCTGTTGGCTAGAACACCTATATGTGGCCTCTCCATGTGGCCTGGGTCTCCTTACAGCATGTTGGCTGGGTTCCCAGGTGAGAGTCCCAAGGGAGAAACAGCCAGATATTGTTTTTTATGACCCATCCTTGGAAGTCCTTTCATGTCCTTTCTACCATATTCTGTTGATTGAGGCAGCCACAGGTGCCTGCACAAGTTCAAGGGGAGGGGAGAAACTCCATCTCTCGATGAGGGATGGCAAGGTACTGAGGAACATGGGGGACAAGAGATACTGCTGTGGTCATGTTTTTTTTTTTTTTTTTGAGACAGAGTCTCACTGTGTTGCCCGGGCTAGAGTGCCATGGCGTCATCCTAGCTCACAGCAACCTCAAACTCCTGGGCTCAAGCAATCCTTCTGCCTCAGCCTCCTGAGTAGCTGGGACTACAGGCATGCGCCACCATGCCCGGCTAATTTTTTCTATGTATTTTTAGTTGTCCAATTAATTTCTTTCTATTTTTAGTAGAGATGGGGTCTCGCTCTTGCTCAGGCTGGTTTCGAACTCCTGAGCTCGAACAATCCGCCCGCCTCGGCCTCCCAGAGTGCTAGGATTACAGGCGCGAGCCACCGCACCCGGCCTGCTGTGGTCATTTTTGGAAAACACAATCTTCTACTTACTATGGTTTTCATGAGAATTAAATGAGTCTATACAAACATAAAATGTTTAGCACATATTAAGCAGTGAATAAGAGCATGCCATTATTATCACTGGCCATGTCAAAATGTGCTTGGAGACTGTACAATACCCGTGATTTGCAGAGACTCAGAATTCTAGGGTTGTCAGTCCAGGCTCCTTTATTTAAGCATAAGGAAATTGCAGCCCAGTGTTTAACTTGCTCAGCCATTCAGTAAATGAACTGGGGCCATGAAATCAAAGTGCTTCATCCAGGTTAGTCTATGGAGTATGGAAACTTAAAGAGTTGGCAATCACAGAAATAGACCTCTAAATAGTTAATCACGACAAGTAATAGATGCTCTGTCTTCAGAGATCCTTGAAGCCTCATTCAAAGATATACTTGAGTGTTAAGGAAATAGGTCGTTCCTCTAACTTGGGGTATATTTGTGTTCAGTGGCAAAGTTGGTTTTTTGCCTTTATTTTGTGATTGACAAGATCAGATGAATTTCTGCCAAAATTGCTAGTGCCACGTATTTTGCCACATCATCCCATAGTAGGCAGTGTTTTCATTAAAAATTAGAATATTTTCGAATATCCCAAATGCGTGAATTAGTAATACAGAAGGCATGCCAGTCTTACTGACAAGTACACTTGTACCCAGTGTGAAATTTCAAATGGTTACAGTTATTAAAACTTCAGGCCAGTTCAAGACTGACAGGCTGCAGGTGAAGAGTAACTATAGCTTGCCAGGGATTGGCAGTAATGTTAGACAGTTAATACAAACAGGGTTTAATAAGACAGTACTCGTTTTGTTCCTAGAGAATTATGTATGTAGTTTACTACAAAGTTTTATCTTTTTGCTCAGAAGTATGTTAGCTGTGGAAAAGTGCTTTTCTTGCTTTCGGTTTATCTGGATTTTCTAAAGTCCTGATAAAGTAGGAGAGACCTCAGGGGAAACTGGGGATGCCATGTTAGTTGGTGGTGGCCACGTCAGACATGATCCCGGGTGGTGGTCCTGGACCGCGTGGTAGGCTGTGGATGACTAGTAGACATCAACTCGTATTCCAACTGAGCCTGGCTTCCTGGAGCCGAGCTCTGTGGAACCACTGGGGAAGAAGGCCTTGGCTGACGGATGATGTCTGTCATGGTCTCAGGCAGAGGAGATGGCTGCACGTGCATGTTGTGTATTTGCTATCTTTGTTGTGAATTTCACCCAACCTTCTTATGATGGTTAATTTTACATGTCAACTTGGCTAGGCTATGGTGTCCAGTTGTTTGGTAAAACACCTGCCTAGATGCTGTGAAAGTATTTTTTTTTTAGATATGATAAACATTTAAATCAGTAGACTTTGAGTAAAGCAGATTACCCTCTATAATGTGGGTGGGTCTCATCCAATCAGTAGAAGGCCTTAAGAACAAAGACTGAAGTGTCCCAAAATAGAAGAAATTCTTCTCAAGTCTGTAGCAGAGAAACCCTGCCTGATTTTCCAACGTGCTGTCCTGAGGAATTTGGACTCAAGACTGAAACAATAACTCTTCCCTGGTTCTCCAACCTGCCAGTCTGCCCTGCAGGTTTGGACTTGCTAGCCTCTTCAATCTCATGAGCCAATTCTGCATATATGCGCACCCTATGATTCCGTTTCTCTGGCGAACCCGGACACATGCACCTCCTTTAGGTCCCTTATGTGGTCCTCCTCCCTCCACCTGCTCTCCTTTTTTAAAGAATTGCCTCATGTGAGGAGACAAGCATCTGTTTATCCATGTAATCCAATGTCCAGCTTCTAGGGAGTCTAGGTTTGGAGGCAGGATCCATAAAGAAGGGTTCATGCTAGGACAGAGATACAAACCATTGTAATAGGTTTCAAAATAAAGCAACATTTAAAAGCAATACTATAAGATACGGAAGTATGGAGACAGCAGTACTGAGGAGGAATGGGCATGAGTTTGGTGTGTGAACTTTGATCTGCAGCTTACTGGTTACGTGACCTTTGGAAAGGTGTTTAACCTTTCTGAGCTCCAGCTTTCCTCCTCTGTAAAACAGGGGAAATAACATCCAATTTCCTTACGGGTAGTAGATCATGTGGGTGCTTGATGGATGGTACCTACTTTGGCTGGTTTGGTTCTTAGGAAAGATTGCCTTTGAGCTACAGCAAAATGATGAGGTGGTGAAGTTTTCCTTTATTGCTTCCCTCTGCTCTGCTAACTAGGTTTTCTTTAAGCCAGCCTCCTCTCCTTACTTCACCAACCCTGCTTGCATGAACCCTGTTCATTCATACCAACATCTGTGATAAATAAAAGCACCTGTTGTTACCCCTTTGGTAACAGGGCTTAAGAATAAGCAAAAGTAGCAAAATTCAGGCAGTAAGCGGCACGCAGAGCAAGTCACGTTCAGATGGGCTTGCGGATGGGGAAAGGCAATGATGGCATGCGGTCCTAGCTTCCTGATTGCATGCGGAGAAAACAGCATTATTTCATGAGGTTGTTTAAAGCAATAAATGAGATAATTCATAAAACATGCTTAACTGTGCCAGGATATGGCAAGCGCTTAAAAAAGGTTAGTTAGAAACAGCAGCAGCAGCAGCAGTGATTTTATTGCAAAGATTGGCATGGAGCACCCGAGGTGGGGTGCAAGTATGGAAAAAGGCTACCTGGGAATGTAAATGTGGCTTGTATTCTGGCACCAACTGGACTATAGAAGAAGTTTGCACTTCTTTTTTAGTGGAAAGTAAAACAGTTGAGGTAGGGCCAGGACAGTATCATAAAACTCAAAGCACTGTTATATGGTTATTATTACCACTGCTTAGTAATAGTTTACAAGAGTCTGCCCCATAAAACATTACTTTTGTTATAAACGTGCTTGTTTTAAACACCGGAAGGGCCCACATTACCTGGTATTTCTGCAAAGTTAACCATACTGATGGGGTAGACATTGATGCTTGCTTAAACGCAACTCCTCCTTCATTCACTCGGAAGGGTCCGGATTTTGTTCTGGTGTCTATCTTTCACCCATGGGACTCAAGCAGTTGCTGATTAGTCTATGTTAAAATGATGGTTCCATTCCCATTGCCAGGGGTGGCCATAAGACCAAAGAGGTATGAAAGGAAGGCTGCTGATTGAGGTGTGTGTAGAAGGGGCATTTCACGCTTTACCGTTTTTCACCCATCTGGAGTGAGAGATTTAATAATTTATATAAAGACATTTATCTGATTTTTTCAGTATCCTAGTCTGCTCATTTGAACTGCCATCTCTACCATACATCAAGTACCAGAATGCTTTTTAACCTGTTCCATTTATCCATCTGTCTGTTTTGGTGCTAACATTGCACTGCTTTAATTATCATATAGTTTTTAAAATGTATGAAGAGTGAAAAATCATGTGTAATATCCTTCATGTATCATTTAATTCTCTTAAAGTGGGAGGGCATTCTTTAATAATTAGCACATTTATGTACATTAGCATGGCAAATTGCTAGTCACTGTCACCTAAGACAACCACGGGTAATGTTTTGCATATGATGGAAAATGTTATGGAAGATGTGACTTTAGAAGCAGAAATATATTTAAAAGAAGTGCCTGTAACTGATTCAAAAGGAAACAGATGCTCACATGTTTTTATGAACTTTGGTTTGGAGCTACTCAAGATGCTTACTGTGATTAACATTCTTGCAACCTTAAATCATGTTCTGTCAACTGCTAAGGAAACGGTTCCAAACACCATATTGAATAACAGTGAAATAAGAAACAAGAACTAAATCAGGTTCTGACCTTCTTTTTCTCCATGTTGTGTAGACTGTCATATCTGAAATTGATTTTTATCAACAAATTTTGTCTTTTCTGTATGTTTATCATTGAGATGTGGTTTAAATATTGTTCTTATTCTACAAAGTCTGTGGAAATATCATGGTGGCTCTGAGAATTGGGTTTTCTGCTTTTGGACAAAAAACGGTGCCTTGTTCTGTGAAGTAGCACTGGTTGGTGGTCTGTGTGCCTGTGTAGGGGCGGGAAGGAACGGAGGGAGAGCACAGCAAAGACGTTTTGTCTGCCCCCTAGGGCAAAATGACAGGGGAAAAGTTAGCAACTCGCTTGTGCCTGAAGAGTCAAATTTATTAATTCAGAAAAATAAAAACTCTAGCATTTTATTGTGGCAAAACAGAAAAAAAGAAAATGCATTGTTTGAAGACTTGAGCATCTTAATTGCTATCAATCATCAGTAATATAATAATAAATTGAATTGGAGGAAGGGTTCTTCATTGATGACAACATGATACTTTGGGTAATTTGATATTTAGTTCAGGGAACCATCTCACTAATAAGATGTTCATAATCTTTCTGGATACTGTCTACATTTTAATTAGTTTGTTAGAAATCAGATGGTTTAAAACTCATGAAAATAATGGTTTCCCACGATCATTGCATAGCACATTTTAGAGCACCAATTATAGGGATTTTCCTTTCTAGACAAGGAAGCTTGAACCCAAACATGGCACATGAAATGCTGAAGTTACTTAGTAGGTTGCTGGTGAGGCTGGCTACAAATCCAGACCTTCATTCTCAGCCCAGCGTGAGTCCCACCATACTAGGAACTGCAAAGTGCTCTCCACTAGGATCCATGGGCAAAGGCCATTTGGAGAACTGTGCGAAGGATCCTGAGGTTATAGCCACACTCACTTTTAGCAAGCACATGATGGGCTAGCAGTACCTGCCTTAGAAAGGCAGAGGTGATACACGAGGCCTATTCTGGTATTATCGCTGGTATTACCCCTTCCTTTGACTTTGAGACACTAGTTTCTAGGCATTCCTAGCTTGTCCATGAACGATTCTGTGTAGGCCATGTTGGCTGTGTGGCTGAAGGTCCCTATTATCTGATTTCAGGATGGCACATGAAGGTAGAAAAATGCTCAGATGAGAATCCTGATCATCCTGTCTTTGAAAACTCTCGACTGTACTTTATCTGAAAACTGTATGGCACAAGAGTGTCATTATTCTCATGCTGCTTTCGTGGGCTTAAAGTCATATTATAATTTCAGCGAGGAGATGAGTACACAAAAGTTAAGTGCTTCGTTGCTGCTGCTGTTCTTTCTCACACCTTACCCATCGCTTCCTACCTCCTTGTGGTTTGACAGGCAGACCTTGCCACTCTTCAGTTATGAGCTGAGCATGGGATATAGCCAGTAGCTGATGGACCATTTCATCTGCTTTTATTAGTTACCAATTAAAATCCTGGATGCTGTCTGCCTTTGACAAGCAGAACACAAAGGTTGAAACTTTCCAATAGAATGTTTTTCTGGTGCATCTTTCTCTTTTAATTTCTCTTGTACCAATCCATATTTCCTCAGTTAGTTTCCATGTTCTACAACCTGTTTTGCTGGCAGATTGGCATAAACATAAGAGGGGCACTAGTTGCGTACAGCAGGAAATGAATGATGAGTTGAAATTACACAATTAATGGTCTACAACAGTGCAAATAAATTCAAATCATAGAGGAAAATATTATTTACAAATTTTATCTTTAGACATGGTTGGATAAAAATTAGTGGCTTGTACTCCCGGTTCTTTAACATTGATTCAAAAAGCCCAGCAATGTGACAATTTCCCTTACCTATCATCACTGGGAATGCATTATCTGCACAAATTTATTTTTATCTTACCTGTGGGTGATGTAAATGTTATGAGCTGTCCTTTATATAAAGGATGACACTAGTGTACTATGTTTTACTTGTAACTCAGGTGCTATAAATGTTTTCAGATGTTGTGATGAAATTCTGCTAAGCTACTAACTTCTAATCATCCCTTTCCCCATGACCATTGGGGGATACACTGAGGACAGCTTAAGGAACTGAGATATGCTATACATCTGTATTTCTGGAAGGGACTCAGACCTCTGGCTCATTCCAGATTGTAGGCACAACCTTGATCTTCTTAACACTATAAAAATCAGCTGAGTTAACTGGGTCGGAGATAATGAAGCAGAAGTTAAATAACACTTTTCTCTGTTTGTTTTGCTTTTCCAAACGTAATCTTTTTTTCAGTGACTGAGAAATCGTATTGGTAAAATAAATACAAAATTGGCATATGTCTGCAATTTACCCACGGCTCTAAGTTGTGCTAACCTTACCCCAAATCACAAGAAATGAATTGCTTACTCTTCTACTTCACTGAATGCTGGCCTCTTACAGCAAAAGAACTTTGTAATAAATGAAGACACTAGTAAGTGTATTTTTCATCCTTTATCATTTTGCTATGAATTAATTTAATTATCCCTCTGGCGTAATATGATTTTATATAAGAACATTTCTGTGTGCATCAAATACACGTTGGGTTTTTTCACTACACTTTTTTCATCTTGCTCTAGATTTTCTGGTTGGAGAATATTTTCCAGACACAGGAGCAGTATCTGCCTATGATATAGATTCAAATGTGTACTGGTTCTGTTCATCTGATAGTTGGAATTACCCCCTCACCCCAGTTTTAAAAAAGGCATCATTGTTGTACTATTGGATTTTTAAAATAAACTGCCCAGTACATTATGTGATTCACATAAGTATACCAGATGGGTTCAAAAGATACTGAGTCATATTGTTCAGCCTTCTGAACACACATGTTGATAACATCATCTGCCAGTATTTCTTTTTTTATCATTTGCAAATGTTCTACATCAATTCACCTGTTAATGCTTCATGAGACCTGGAAGAATGTCTTCTAATTTTCTTACTTCTTGGAAGCCATTTTAATTCAGTCCTATTATCTCCAATTAAGCATTGAAATAAATTGCTTGAAAACGGCCAAGAAGACAACGTGACTTTAACATACAATTTAAAGCATATAGGAGACGAAATTTTTCCATAGATAAGAGCTTTTAATTTGAGGGTGTTTCTGGCC
The DNA here is from genome assembly GCA_004363605.1 of Indri indri. Classification (NCBI taxonomy): domain Eukaryota; kingdom Metazoa; phylum Chordata; class Mammalia; order Primates; family Indriidae; genus Indri; species Indri indri. The sequence goes on from RJWJ010000286.1 coordinate 228,514, forward strand.
AATAATGCTTTCAGCTTCACAACAAAGGATTTGAGTATCTTCTACCTGATTTATTTCTATCTCTCAATGATCCAAAAATTATCATAGAAGCAGTTCCATTTTCTCTCAAAAAAAGTTGTTTCTTATGTTGTCCGGGAACCTGAATGCTTCGACAACTTTAACTTAATGAGGAAAACCCTGGAAATGCTACTAACTCCATAACCCTGGCTTGAGATCTGAAGAGGCAGTAGATGAAGTAACGGCCAGAATTTTGAAATTAATGATTAACACCTTGTTGAAGATTAATGGTCGCTTTATGTTTCTCAAAGTACAGTACAGATTTGGTCATTAAGCGATTAAAGAAATGGAAAAGGCAAACCTCGCACTTTGGGGCTTGAATCATCTGCTTGGTTGCCCGCGTTAATTAAACTGTAAAATGTTTATCCACCGAATTTCCTCCTGCTCTGTGGGTATAGACTGAGGAGAAGCATTAAATAATAGGCCCACCTGAAACCGGCACCCAAATTACCTGCAGTCATAGCTACATATGTAAATTCCTGAGCCACCTCCCAAACCTACTGAATCGGAATCTCTGTGGGTGGAGTCTGGGAATCTTCACTGTAACATCAAACCAACCAGAAGCTCCATGGCCAGGCTGTCACTTAGACCTGAACTTTCCTGTAACTGGTCACCCTCTCCATCACTTTTCCCTTTGTTCTCTGCTTTCCACTGCTTCTGCCAGGGCTGGGCAAGCTCTTTTCTCTTTACACCCCTGGTCATGCTTATTTTTGGTTTTTCTAAGGAGAAATCTACAGAATGAGAATTTGTAACTCATGGTAGCTTTGAAATAAGCCCAGCAGCCTTAGTTGATATATATGTGTGTGTTTATATATATAGAAAAGGATTGTCTGGGAAGTATCCAGCCTTGTAACTGTTCTCATTGTATTAACAATGGCTGGATACTTTCTAGAATTCTCCATAGAGTTTGAATATTTATTGTACATTTTTATCTTCGTTTTCATCTATGAAATATACCTGTGTAGGCATTTCTATTGTGATTTGAAAGATGAGTTAAACTAGGCTAGGGAGTTAAAAGGCTTGCTCATAGAACCAGATTCTATGCCTTCTGTGAACATTTTGGGGACCAGGAAATGTGGATTATCTTCATATTCTCAGTGCCTAGCACATTGCCTGGCCTATAGGAGATGCTCAAAAAGTGTTTGAATCACTCCATGTATTGTTTTTTCCCTCTGGCAGGTCCAACTCTTCAGGGCAAGGGCCAGGAGGGCAGTCAGAGCAGTGAGGTGCCTGGGTTGCTCTGAATCCTTACACAGGGGACCAGGAGAATGAGATCCACCTGTCCTAGCTCTGGGATCCTGATTTCTGGGCTTGCTTTCTAAGAGAAGGTGCTAGTAAATAGGCCAGGTGAGACAATGTGGTCACAGAACTACATGATTTATTATTTTCACTGACTTTGACCTGAATCCCTATAATCGCTTTAAGTGTGTAGACTCAAGTTAGCCCTCTTAGGTGTAAATCCTTCTCTTACCAGTTATAACATTATTATAATTTTTTTTTTTGGTCTGTGGTACAAAGTCTAGACCTCACTAGACTTTGAATAGCTCCATCTCTTATTACTATTGCCTTCATTTGCGTGTGACTATCCTCATTATAAATTTGTTACTATAAATTGGAGTCCTATAGCTAAGACAACTATCAGTGCCCTTAACTGCAGTCAGCTCTGGATACTCTGTTAGATTCCTGTTGGTTTTTTGGCTGCTGTCACTCTTGTGGTCAAAAGAGTATCAGCCAATCCACAATTCTATCTGCTTTCCTGCCTTGATTTTCTGCCACAAAGTCTGGCTCACTTTTCAAGGTACAGTTGAACTGCACAATTTCTTCAGAGTTTACTTCTGAGGCTTTTCTTTCACCCTATATTCTACAGCCTGCCCTGATTAGTACATCTCCTCAACAACAACAAAAATAAATGCTTGTCTTCTCTCTAATGCAATAATAAAAACTTATATTTAAAAAAGTCCTCTGACTAATGGTCAACAAAGATATGAAAAAATGTTCAACATCTCTAATCACTAGGGAAATGCAAATCGAAACCACGATGAGGTATCATTTAACTCCAGTGAGAATGGGTTTTATCAAAATGTCCCAAAACAACAAATGCTGGAGTGGGTGTGAAGAGATAGGAACACTCATACACTGCTGGTGGGACTGCCAATTAGTATAACCTCTATGGAAAGTAGTATGGAGATACCTCAAAGAACTAAAAGTAGAACTACCGTTTGATCTAGCAATCCCACTACTGAGTATTTAGCCAAAGGAAAAAGGACATTCTATAAAAAAGATATCTGTACTAGAATGTTTATAGCAGCACAATTCACAATTGCAAAGATGTGGAAACAACCAAAGTGCCCATCGATACATGAATTGATTAATAAAATGTGATATATGTATACCATGGAGTTCTACTCAGCCATAAAAAATGGCGAACTACCTTTTGTATTATCCTGGATGCAGCCGGAACCCATTCTTCTAAGTGAAGTATCACAGGAATGGATAAACAAGCACCACATGTACTCACCATTAAATTGGTACTAAATGATCAACACTTATGTGCACATATGGAAGTTCCATTCATCAGGCATCAGGCAGGTGGGAGGGGGCGGAGGGGATGGGTAAATTCACACCTAATGGGAGTGGTGCGCACTGTCTGGGGTATGGGCACACTTGTGGCTCTGACTCGGGCAGTGCAAAGGCAGTTTATGTAACCAAAGCATTTGTACCTCTATAATATTCTGAAATTTTTTCAAAAAAGAAAAGCCCTCTGGCTTTTTACTCATGTTCCCCCTTTGCCAAACTAATTTTATTTGCACTTTCTGCCAAAAATTACACTCAACTTATCCTCAAAAACCCCAAATGCTCAGATTTTACTGTGAAAAAGAATACTGTCTGCAAATGAGGACATCTGAGTTCTTGACACAACATATAATGTTAATTTGGACAAAAAAAACTGCCTTCTTTAGGCTTGAAAGCCCTTGTAAAATGAGGAATTGGAATAGATGTTCTCTACAGTATTTTTGCTCTTCATTTCCAAGACTCTTCTAGTTCCCTCATCTCAAGCTGAAAGAAGATATATGCAGTGTTCCAAATTCTGCTAACACTATACCATGCAAAATTGCCCTTACTTATTATGGGAAGATTAAAATTTTATTAAAAAGTGTTGACTTTTTACTAAGTATTAGCCATTGGGTTAAAACATTTTATATATTATATTGATATATATGTATATTTATTTTTAACTTGAGCCTTATAGTTATTTCACGAGTCAAGTTTAATAGTTAATTCCCTTCTAGCTATAATGAATATATTTCCAAAACCTTATATGGGTTATTTGAAAATTTATTCTGTTTTCCTTTTTTTTTTAAAGGCTGCTGAGGAGTTTGTATATATGGGTTATTTGAACGAGTAGACCATTAATAATCAGTAAGGATTCAGAATATTGAAAACATGATTAGGGAATTTAACCAAATGGATTTATATAGAATAAAATAATGTACTCAAGAACTTATGGATATAAGTTATTTACAATCACACATAGAAAATTTATAAAAACTAGCCACATAGGCAATAAAAAATTTCAAAGCATTAAGATCATACATAGATCTCTTTTGTGATAAAAGTAAAATTAAGGTAGAAATTAAAACAAAAGATAAACTGCAAAACCACCATACACTGAAAATGAAGAAGTACAACTGTAATTAAACTATGTGTCAAAGATAATAATAATATTTGAAATAAATAATAAAATATGAAAAAATATCAAAATTGAAAGAATGTGGCTAAAATGTATTTAGAGGGAAATATACAGCCTTAAATGTCATATAAGAAGAAAGGCTATAGATTAACGATATCAACATCCATCTTCAGAAGTTAGGAGAAAAGAAAAATAATCCAAACAAGGTATAAAGGAAGAAATAATAAAGTTAAAGCAGAAATTAGTGAAATAGAAAAACAAACTTAAAATAGAAAAGATCAACAAAGGTAGAAGTTAAATGTTTGAACAGACTAATAAAACTGATGTAGAAAAAAGGAGGCCGGGCACGGTGGCTCACACCTGTAATCCTAGCACTCTGGGAGGCCGAGGCGGGCGGATCGTTCTGAGCTCAGGAGTTCGAGACCAGCCTGAGCAAGAGCGAGACCCCGTCTCTACTAAAAATAGAAATAAATTAGCTGGACAACTAAGAATATATAGAAAAAATTAGCCAGGCATGGTCGCGCATGCCTGTAATCCCAGCTACTCGGGAGGCTGAGGCAGAAGGATCACTTGAGCCCAGGAGTTTGAGGTTGCTGTGAGCCAGGCTGATGCCACGGCACCCTAGCCTGGGCAACAGAGTGAGACTTTATCTCAAAAAAAAAAAAAAAGAAAAAAGGAGAGAAAGCCCACAATATCAAAAATAAAAAGTTATCTAACTATAGATGCTTCAGTAATTAAAAAAAAAAAGAACACTGAGAACAACTTTATGGCAAAAATTTTGAAAATTTAGACCAAATGGACAAATTTACCAAATGAACAATTTGCCGCAAGTGACTTAAGAACAAAAACCCAACCCAAAACAAAATACACAAAATAAAAAACGTCATACAAAGTGGTTTCACCAGTGAGTTCTTCTAAGTATTCAAAGCCCAAATAAGATCAATTTTTTACTAACTCCCACAGAAAATCGAAAGAGAGGAAGCATTCGGAAGCTTGTTTAATGAGACTACCAAAATCTGTCAAGGATTTGATAAAGGAAATTACAGGCCCAATTCAATCAGAAACACAGGTGCAAAATCTAACTAAATATTAGCAAACAAATCCAGCAATGTATTAAAAGAATAATATATCACAACTGAGTGAGTTTATCCAAAGAATCAAAGATTGGTTAACATTAGAAAATTGGCCAATGTACTTTGCAGTGTTAATAAATTCAATGAGATTAAATAATAAGTTTATCTCAATGGATATGGGGAAATACTTGACAAAAGTTGACAGGCATTCTTGATAAAAATTTCTTTGCCAGCTAGAAATAAAAGGGAGATTTTTTTACAGTGATAAATGGGACCTATAAAAAGCTCCAGCAATATCACAATTAATGTCGGGATAGCAAAATCTTTTCCCTTGAAATTGGGAATGATACAAGAATCACTACTTTTATTCAACCTTGTATTGGAGGCTTCAGCCAGCACAGCAAGGTGAATAAATGAGTAAATAAATTAACAGAAGGTAGAGGATTTGTAAGGGAGACAACAAGTTGTCATCATTGGGAGATGCTATCTTGCATAAGAAGGATTCAACAGATTAATTATTAGAATAAGTGAGAGAAGTTGTGAGTCTTCTGAATCTAATATCAATAATTAGCATAACAGATCCATCGCATTTCCATACCTAAACAACAAACACTTAGCAAATACAATTTAAGGAAAAAATATCATTTAGTGTGATGTGAAGTACCTTGGAAAAAATTTAACCAAAGCCATACAATACCTTTGTAAACATATAAAAATTAAAAAAAAATTAAAGGAGACCTAAGTAAATGGAGAGAGACACTGTTCGCATGGAGCAAAAGAATAAAATATGTAAAGATCTAGTTCTCCCCACGTGGGTCTGTGGAGTCAGTGACGCTTCATGGAGCTATGAAGTCCCAACCAAAATCCCAACTGGCTTTTTTTTTACTTTTAAATCTGATATTTTGATTCTCAAATTTACATAGGAATTCAAAGGGCCAACATTAGCTAAGATATTATTTAATAAAAAGAATAAAATGGAGAGACTTGCTGTTTCAGACATTAAGGTTTACAAGCAATAGTATTTGAGGCAGAGATGTGAGTACAATTCAAATAGTCCAGTGGAAAAGAACAAATAATTAAAAGACAGGCCCACATATGTGGACACTTGATTTATGATAAAGGAGACAGGGCAGATTGGTAGGGAAAGGACAGACTTCTCAAAACATAATTCTGTGGCAATTCACCACCCATGTGGGAATACATGCACTCACATCCTTGCCAACAGAACAACGTCTTACCATCCTTCCAACAGAACAACTTCTGTTCATTAGGAAAACCACAGAGTGAAAACAATAAGCCACAAATAGGGCCACAAAGATATTTGCTGCACATATAACTGGCAAAGGGGTAGTGTCCAGAATATACACAAACTAATAAGGAAAAAGAAAACTACTCAATAGAAAAATGAGTAAATAACTTAAAAAGGTGCTTCATAAAAGGGTAAATAAATCATTATAATAAAATCTCTGAAAAGATACTTAACCTCATTAGTTATCTGGAAAACGCAAATTAAATCCATGAAATATAATTATATGCTTATCATGTTTGAAATTTTAAAAATATGACACATACTATGTATTGATTAGGATTTTGAACAATGGAAGCGATCCTCACTGTTGAGACTGTAAATCTATACAACTCCGTTGGATAAAGGAGCTGGCAATATTAGAGAATCTGAGCGTGCTTATTCTCTGCAGTACAGAAGACTACTCCTACTTCTAGATTCTGGAGAATCCCGCACGTATGTAGGCAAGGCCAACAAGAATGTTTGCAGCAGAATCTTTCATAGCAGCTAAAAACTGAATCAAGCCAAATTCCATTAATAGTAGAATAGACTAAACATTTTGATCTTTTGATTAAATAAGACACTACCTAGACACTACATGATCGAGCTAGAGCTACAAACAACAATATAAATTTGTGACAAAATATTTAAAAAAGCAAGGAAATGACTATGACAAAATTCAGGAGATTGTTTACTTACTTTTAGTGAGAAGGAGAAATGCGATTGGAGAGTGGCACTCAGGTAGCTTCTAAGATCTGGCCAGTATGTAGTTCTTACATCGAGTGGTGGTTAAACAAACAAATCAACTAACAAATTATGGCAGAAGAATTTGTGGCTGAGGAACTTGATATTTCATGAAAAAAATAAGATGAAAGGAAAGAATGTAGATGTTATAGTATTTTCACTAAATAAAGCAATCGTAAGCTCTTGCATCTTAAACTGGTTAACTGACTATTATGTCTTGCACAATTAATTTCTATTTGCCAGAGTCTGCTTGCTTTAAACTTTTAAGGCATAATCTACGATTTCAATTAGATGCATGAAATTTAATTTTATTTGGAGGTAGCTAATTTGCATCCTCAGAGATATTGTTTCTCTTTTCTTCCCTGCCTCTCTCCACCAGCCCCTTCTTTCTTTTTCTATTTCTGGTTATCAGACCAAAAACTCCGTGTATTTGACCTGGAGTTTTTGACCCTGGCAGCCAAGGCCCCCTGAGACACAGAGTAAAGCACATGACATTAGCTTCCTGTCACACAGTTCTAACAAACACTTCTAAAGTCTGGGTTTGTTTTTCTTCAGCTTCTTTTTCCTTCTGAAATATCACTGGGGGAAAAAAAAGACATAAAACATCCGATCTTGTTCTTCACTTCCTCTTCTATTTCCAGCCACCTGTTCTCTTTTTCTAATTAACCCCAACACAGTAAAAAGAGCCAAGATTCTCATGGTTGTATAAAAAAAGGTATAATAAAAGAAAAGCCACATATAGTAGTATTTCGCCCAAGGGAAAATCATGATTGGGACAGAATTTTTGTATTTCTTTACTTCTTTGTCCAATTTGTAGATGAAGCGAGGGGACTTTTCTCATTCCTCTGCTTTGAAATGAATCCAATGTTTTCACCTGCATTATGCAAATCAATATGAGAAAGCCGAGGCTCGTTCAGGTGAACTTAGAAGGGCCCAGAACTGGACACACTCAGTGTGTCTAGGACAGGGGTTTTTCCAGCACAGGCTGACGGCCGTGGAGCCTCAGAGAGTCGGCAGGACCTGATTCACTCTATTCCGATGCGTTGCAGGGTTCAGGGAATTTATTAACTTGTGGAGAGAGTTTTCATGGCGAATGGTTGGCCAATAGGAACAAAATCAACTAGGAAAGTCACTGGACCCAACCGAAGGGTGTTCGTTTGTTTTCACACTGCCTCAGTTCTGCAAAGTGTTTGAAAGCAAGTGGAGGAAGCTGAGAATGGATCCTTAGGGGCTTATTGGGATGCAAAGGGAGAGCGAAACGGAGAAAGCAAGAAGATTGAAGATCAGAGAGATGAACTTGGTGTCAAATTTTGAAACAGTAATTGGCCCAGTGATGTGTGGCCTAGAAACCGAAGCCGCCTTTCCAGTATTCACTCCCCAGTGTATTTGCTGCGCCGTCTCCACGCAGAGGGCCTGAGCCGGCTCCCAGAGCGTCTCCTCAGCTGTTTCCTCCCGTGCCCTCACTCTCGCTGCAAACAGCACAACACAGCAAAGGATGCCAAGAGCAGAAAATTAATGGGAGCAGAGAAGGGGGCGGGGAAGAAAGATAGAACAGCCTGGAAAATGGAAAGCTACTGCAACAATCACTCACTAAGCCGTACTTCCTGTGTGTCCACTGGGAGCACCAGGTGCTGGGGACAATGGTAAGCAAGACTGATGGAGTCATCCCCTCAAGAGCCGGTGTTCTGATGGGGACAGGGGCTCCAGCAGCCTGGTGTGGGCGGCTCTTATTGTGCCCATTTCACAGGTGAGAAAACTGGCTTGTTGAAGGTCCCACAGTAAGTGGTAAGAGGCCATCCATCCATTCACAACTAGACCTTATGCGTGATGGGCTGAAGGCAGAGTCGTAGGAAAGTCCACATCAGTGGGGTGAGGGGAGGGTGAGTGTGTGAGGCTGGGCAGGAGACGGGTGCTGGCCACGCAGGGCCCTGACGCCCGTGGCGAGAGGTTGACTTCCGTTCCAAGTGCCATGGGAGCCCAAGGGAGAGTTTTGAGCAGGTGAGTGACAGCTTGGATTTACATTCAGGAAAGGTTACCCTGGCTGCTGTTTGAGCCAGGAGCAAGTGGAAGGACAAATAGAAGGTGTAATAGGACAATGATTTGATACGGAATAAACAGGAAGAGAGTGAGGGGATATGTTCATGTGTTTTCCATTTCGTGCAGAGAGGGAAGTAGTGTTCCCGCTCTGTTACTGGTTGCCTGCTCCTTGCTTTCCTTCCTTATCCTGAAGACTAAGCGGCAGCAGTGAGGCGTCACGGAAAGGACTCTGGCCAAGGGTGTGGAGCATGCCGTTCTAATCCTGGCTCCAGGACTCACCAGAGTGGGTCCCCAAGCGAGTGACTCCAAACAATATTCTAAGCCTCCATTTTCCTGCTTAAAAAAATTGAAAGAATTGATTCTTCATTTCAGCCAATCTTTTCACGTTTTAAAATATTTTGTGATACTTAAAAACCGTAAGAAATCTTAGCCATCACATCGTGTCCGAAGGTGAAATCTTGGTCTGTTATGCAAACCTGGCAGAGTTGGACATTTAATTAGTAGTTCATGAGCAACCAGGAGAGGCCAGAAATTGAGGACAGCGGGTGAAAGGCTTCTAGTTCCACACCATGCCCCACCTCCTGCCCCATAATGATTTTGAAAATTCATCATTAGGAATTAGTTTACAACATCTGTCTGCTTTTTATTGCTACTTCTAATGCCTCCAGCTTGGTGTGGGAGCAAGAAAGACCCTGGGAACCATGGAGCTGTGGGTCAGGAATGTCGTATTTGCACCACGAAGTTTCTGTAGTTGGAATACACAGTCGCACATAACTCTTGCAATTTTCCAGATGCACTGTATGTGGAGGCTGTTGTGATTAATGCTATTCTAATTCATCTAAAAGCATTACTGAATTCATAGCCTTGTCATTGTGTCACGAAGGGATATGTGAAATATTTTGACATTACAAAGGAATCCTATTCAAAAGGTTGGGAGTTGCTCTTTCAAGGAGGGAAGAAAAGATTTTACTTTGTGACGGAGGATAATCTTCCTCTGGTAACCTCCTGAGATTCTTGCTATATACTCACTTTCTCCAGTGACTAAGAATTACTTTTGAGAGATTATTTAGTTAAATTCCAGACTTGCACTTTCTGACGATTTAACAGTCTGGGAATCTGAATCCTTCTTTAGCAGAAAAATGGTGATTGTTTACTTTAGGGAGGACAGTACCATAGGGTGGTAGTGTTTTTCGTTTGTTTTTGAAGATTCCTTTAAAATCACTCATACTGCTAATACTGGCTCCCTCCTTCCTTCCTTCCCACGGCCCTTAGGAAGGAAGAGCTCCTGGCTAGTTTTCCCTGGGAACTCACACTCTTTTGTGAAATATTTAAGAGATCTGGTAACATGACCAAGTAATTTTTTATCTGAACAAGTACAGGAGACTTCTGGACTGCATTTCAAGCCGCATCAGAACTCTTGGAAGGATGAATCTATAAATGGTCTAGTGAAAGTTTTGTGGTCAGAAAATACCATTGACGTGGTAGGTACTCTACGTACCAGTTAAAATATAACCACGCCCTTGTCTCAGGGGTCAAGGATTTCTCTCTCTCTCACTCTCCCTGTCCAGGAACCAGGGCATCAGTGCAGTCAAACGACATGCCCCTGGTCTGCGTCCACCCTGGGAGCCGCCAGCAGGGGGCAGCAGAGGCCGCGGAAGCGGGAGGCGCCTGGCGGGGGCGGGGTCCGTCGGGGAGGGGTCGCTGTGGGTCAGGGGGACCAGGCTCGGGCCCTGCCGGGGGAAGAAAGCCCGAGATTTCGCGGTTTCCGAGGCTTGCCCTGCTTTCTACTGGGGCAGTACCGGCTCCTCCTGTAGCACACAAGCCGCCGTGGTGCCGACCGCCGGTGGCCCGGCCCGGGCTGTGCGTCCTCCTTCCCGGCGCAGCCCGGGCGAGAGCGCCGGACCCGAGCCCGGCCGGCTGGGTCGTGTGGCGGCTCTGGAAGGTGGGGAAGGGCGCTGCGACACGTGCGCTCCGGGAAGTGAGCCACTTGGAGAAGGGGGATAGGACGGCCATCTCCCCGACCCACCCGCTGTTCTTCGATGTGGAAAACGGACGTGTTATGAGGCCCGAGTGAAGTGCCCCACGTGACCAAGCTTTGGACAAACCCTTGGTTTCCCTCTTCCTGGGGATCGTCATTCCCAAACCCTTCATAGAAGCGCTAGAGTTGCAGCTGGCTGCAAGAAATGAGGCACTCTTGGCAGGAGTAAAAGAAGGAAACCTGAATTTCTGCTGAATTTTGCGGAAATCTATGTGGTAGTCATAACAGCCTTTTAGGTCTCTCTGAACTCTTCACCTCCTCTTCGTTAGGTTGTTATCCAAGTGCTCAAAAAATGAAATACTTAAAGCATTTCCAAGATAATATTTTCACAAGCATTTTGTCCATATCGGCTACCTCAAGCGAAAAGCCCTTTTCCGTGTGTGTGTGTGTGTGTTCCCCTGGCCAAACCACTTAGTTTTAATATAGCCCAATTTATCAATTGTTTTTCCTTTATGGCTGTTGCTTTTTGGGTCCTGTTTAAGAAAGCTTTGCCTACTCCCAGATCACAGAGGTATTATTCTATGTTTTCTTCTAAAAGCTTGATTATTTTTCTTTTTAAAAATGACTTTATTTTGGGGGCAGTTTTTGGTTCACAGCAAAACTCAGAGGAAGGTACAGAGATTTCCCATACACCCCCTGCCCCCACGCATGCACAGACTCCCCACTGTGGACACCCCCACAGAGTGGTCCATCTGTCACAGTTGATGAACATACACTGACACAGTCACCCAAAGTTTATAGTTTACGATAAGGTTCACTCTTGGTGTACATTCTGTGGGTTTGGACAAATGTGCAAGGACCTGTGTGCACTGTTATAGCATGTATCGTGCAGCAAAGTTTCACTGCACTAAAAATTGTCTGTGCTTCAAATACTTTCACTTTTTAAATAAATAATAGATATGAAATCCACCTGGAACTGATTTTTAATGTATAATGTGAAGTAATCAACTTCATTATTTTTTAAAATTTAGTGAAAGCTGTGTCCCCTTGTCATTTAGTTCAAGGAAACTTTTTGATTTCCATCTTAGTTTCATTCTTGACTCAATAATCGTTCAGCAGCAGCTTGTTTAATTTCCATGACTTTGTTTAGAATTGAGTGTTTCTCTTGGAACTGATTTCTAGTTTTATTCCATTGTGGTCTGAGGAGATACATGGTATGATTTCAACTCTTTTGAATTTGCTGAGTACTTGTTTTGTGGCCTAAGATAAAATCAATCTTGGGCAATGTCACGTGTGCTGATGAGAATAATTTATATTCAGTGGTTTTTGGGTAGAATGTTCTGTAAATGTCTGTTAAGTCCATTTGTTCTAGAGTCTCATTTAAATATATTGTTTCTTTATTCATTTTCTGCTTGGATGATCTGTCCATTTCTGTCAGTGGGGTGTTGAATTCCCCAGTTATTAAGATGGTATTCTTTATTTCTTTGCTTAGATCTTGCAGAATCCGCTTTACGAATCTGGGAGCTCCTGTGTTGGTGTGTGTGTGTATATATATATATATACACCCCCGACACACACATACACATATATATGTATATATATTTAGGATTGTTATGTCTTCTTGTTGAATTGCTCCCTTTACCATTATGTAATAACTATCTTTGTCTTTTTTTTTTATTTAAAGTCTATTTTATCTGATAAGAGAATGGCTACACTCGTTCACTTTTGGTTTCCATTTACATGTAATATATTTTTCCATCCCTTTACCTTGGTCTGTGTGTGTTCCTGTGGGTTAGATGTGTTTCCTGGAGACAGCAGATACTTTGCATTGTGTTTTTTCCATCCATTCAGCCAGTCTACGTCTTCGAAGTGAGGCATTCAGACCTTTCACATTGAGTGTTAGTATTGATATGTCACATGCTGTTCTGTTCATCATGTTGGATGATACCTTATTGTTTCATTTTCCCTCTTGTGCTATTGTTTTATAAGAGCTATGAGCTTTAACTTTTGGGTGTTTTTACACTGGTTGATATCTATTGTGCTTTTCCATGTATAATGCACTTTTGAACATTTTCTGCAGAGCAGGTCTAGTAGCGACAAATTTCCTTGATGTTTGCTTGTCTGGAAACGTCTTTATTTCCCCATCATTTATTAGGTTTGCAGGGTAAAAAAATTCGTGACTGGAAGTTGTTGTGTTTAAGAATACTAAAAATGGGCCCCCAATCCCTTCTGGCTTGTAAGATCTCTACTGAGAAGGCTGCTGTTAGCCTGATGGGTTTTCCTATGTAGGTTAGTTGCTGCTTTTATCTTGCAGCTTGTAGAATTTTCTTGTTCATTTTGACTTTGGCCACGTTGATGATTGTGCCAATTTCATTATTTTTCTATATAACTAACTACTTGGCTAAGCCCCAGTGATTGAAAATATGTCCTTTCCCCATTCCACGACAATGTCATGTTTTCGATAAATCAGGTGTCTGCATATGTGTAGGGTTGTTTCTGGATACTTTATTGGTCAATCTTTCTATCCGAATATTAATATCACACCTTCTTAATTATTATTGCTTCATAACTGGTATATTAGGTTTTTCCTATTCCTTGTTCTTTTTCAAAATTATCTTTACTTTTTCTTGGCCAAAGTACTCAAATTTGATTCCTAGATTAAAATTATCTTTTCCTTTTCAATTTTTTAAATTTTTTTACAGCCCTTCAAGCTAAGAAACTTTACAAGTTTTATTGACATGATTCCTTATGGCTTCCTTAAGGAATTGCAACCCAATAATATAAGTTAAGTTCTAAAATAATTCAGTAGATCTGCCAGGTAAAAAAGCTGTCTGTGACCCTGTTAATCAGCGAGCCAGGTGTCTGCCCCACTCTCTGAGGCCATAGAAACAATTCCTTCTCGTTTCCCCTTTGCCTTTCCAGACTCCATCTGTCTGTCGAGGCCTGCTCCAAATCCTGCATATTCCCACCTCAATTATGTAACTCTCCTCAGACTTCTCCAGCAATGCTCGGTGGCACAGATATGATTGAGGACACACTGCTGCTTTAAGAAAAAGACCCGAATGCCTCCTGGCCCCCCAGGAGCTGCACGACCTGGGCTGGCCTCCTTTCTTCAGTGTTATCACCTGCCTCCCCTCCCAGGTGGGCACCAGGCGCTCAGGCTGCCTTCAGTTCCTCACAGGGCCCTGCTCTTATTACTCAGGTCGGAGACTTCCCACGCGGGGTTGGATCTTCCTGCCTGGCAGGTTCTTCTCTTCCTGCTCCCACCACCTTCCTCTTGTTGATTAATGCCACTACTCCTCGCGCCTCCTGTCTGGGCATCCTTCCCTCACCCCCAGACTAAATCGGTTCCCTTTGTGGGATGTTCCCTGTGCCCCCTTCATAGCATGCATCACAGCTCACAATCAGAAAACCGTTTGATTATTTGATTAAATCTGACTGTTCCACCAGATTGTAAACTCAAATAGGGCAGGGGCCATGATTGTTCTGCTCAATTTCCAATACCTAACCTTGGTTTGTCATATAGTAAGTGAGTGCTGTATAATTCTTTTATGAATGAATGCTTGCATGAATGACACATTTTGGCTTAGTGGCATATGTTACTGTCCATAGTACCATGTATGTAGGTGCTCCATAAATATCTTTCTGATTCATCTCACCTTGATATACAGAAAATTTTAATAAAGAACTCCATACAGCTTATAGGAGTAGCTTGCCACACTCCGAAATAATGTGCCTGGCCATTGTAGGTAGTCAGTGGTGATTCTTAATTCCCTGTACCAGATTTGAGAGGGGTGGTGGTGGTTATAATGGGCATCACTGAAATATGACTCGAAGTGTCCTACACCTGCTGATACCTGTCTTGCCTTCGGCACCTCAAATCTACCTACGTGCTTCTGATTTGGTTATGGCGCATGGGGAATAGCATGGCTCAGTGGGGTCTGCAACAAGCTGGAAACTCAGGGGCTATGACTTTCCATTGCTGGGACTCACATAACTTTAGCTTGCTTGGTAGCAAAGCAGGACAGCCAGGCTGGCTTTATTAGCAGTTGGCATAGATGAGTGAGGTCTAACATCTGGTCCCTCATGGAAAATTCCTATAGTAAGAGAGCTAGAAAAAAGACTATCATTGCATTATTAAAGGGACCAGAATTAGCTCTGTGTTCCATATGCTCATTATTGATGAATGATCATACTGTCTTTACAGTCTCAAGCAATCAGAGGGGAAGGTATGAAATATGCCGTGTGGTGACCATCGGCAGCCCTGTCTATTAGAGAGCGTGCACGGGGGTGGTGGTGGAGTCCAGCCTTGATAGGGACTTCTCATTTGCATATGTAGTGACCCAGTGTGGAGAGATGAGAGATAGAGATGCTGTTTATGATACAACCTTTGTCACCTTATCTGTGTGATCCAGGAAAAACCACTAACTGGATTCTGCCTCAAAATGGAACTCTGACCTTTTCCAAAACCCACCACAGTGGAATATAATAGGGTTAATGTAATAGAGGTAAATGGCTCTTAGGTTCTTGGGGAGGAAAGTAATGCAAATTTTTATCAGGAGGCTCTTCCTATGATTGTTAGATGCATAATTTTAGTGGCTACACAGAATAAATTAAGACCAATTATTAGTCATATTGCAGTTGAGTTCCTTGGGCACCTTCCACTGGAGCAGGTGAGAATGGGATATGGAACAGAAAGCTCCTAGGGGTGGGGGTGGGGAGCTGTAGAGCTCACTGTGGTCTGTGGAAGGCTAGGCCCTGTAGGGTGGGCTGGTGGTCACCAAGAAGCAGGACCATATGGATGCCTGGAGGTGGGAGAAGGCGAGTAATGATTCAGGGTGAAAAGACATTGAAGACAAATTTAGTTACATCACATTCTTGACTTCAGTGTATTCATATTGGGCATTTACAAGTTTAAAGCTAATTAAATCAATTCTTCACCTTTTGTGAAATACAAAATTGATGTTGTAAATGCTAATTAGTATGGAAGATGTTTGCATCATTTAAAACTAGGCAGTAGGCCACCTACCATGTGATTCATTGAAGTAAATTAGATGCATATAAGTCAATTGTGTGCCTCTGAGGATTTCCATGGCTGGGTCTGTCTTTTGCCTTCTGTCAGTTGTAGTGCACATCTAGAGTCTCCACCAGGATTTTCTTAAATATCTTGTCCTTTCAAGTGAACACCATATGATCCTGGACAGAGACAAACATGTGAACACCTGTTCTGCCCGAGACAGAACAGGTGTTCTCACCTCTTGATCTGACCTGCCCAGCCACTGCTGATTGGGTCAGAATAAGCCACAGGTCTTCAAGCTATGGCTGGCCTGGCATAAAAGTGCTGCTTTGTCGGCCCCCTCTCAGGAATTTCAGCGGATGGTATGTCCCTGGACCTTGGCTGGAATGCCTTCCGAGACAAAGCAGTGTAGTGCCCTGAAGCACTATATGTCATGAATAAGTAGAAACAAGAGTAAGTAAATGCCATGAAGTCAGGAAGACTCCAGAAGAAATGGGCGAGTTGGGGCCCTTGCGTGGCAGAGAATGATCTAGGGAATGCAATACCTGGAGCTATCCTGAATTTTTCTGATTTCTGAATTGTAAGGCAGGGCTCAGCTAAATAGTTCCATGACACTTGGCTGTGACATGTGCGTCCCCATATCATGGTTCTCCCCCAATAGCAAGGTCACAGGAGACCTTGCCTGACCAACAGCCTAATCTAAGCATGTATCTGTGGTTTGTATAACTTCTTGTTTTGCTTTTGTTGTCTGTTAAGTGCTCCGGGTGGCTTTTCCCTCATCTTCATTCCTCTCCTTATCTGCTCCACGTTGCCGCATTCGTTGTCCCTCGGCCTCCACTGCGGGATGACCCAGAGCAAAGCGATAATGAGGACAATGAGGGCTAAACTCACAAGGAAGGCTGGTTAAACCACCCTTGCCAGTCACCAAGGTGCCCTCCAGACAGCCTGGCACATGCTGTCTTTGACTTTTTAATCAATTTATCTTCATAGTGGATGGATGAGGACATGACCATTTAGCTCAGATATTAGACTGCAGCTAAATTTAGAGTAAATTTTCTTTTTTCCTATTATTCAAGAATCAAAGAGTCAGCTTACTCTTACCCCTAGATTCATCCTTCCTCCATCCAAAGACAGAAAAACAGGGACATTTTAGAGTTAACACACATCTAGTTTGGCTAAGACACCCTTTCCAAGAGCAAGCAGAAACCCACACACTTCGCCGTACAGTGATAGTAGACAGAGAGCCCTGAGTTCAGATTTGATCCACTGAAAGTACATACTGTGCTCTCCCTCTCAGTGTAGCCTTGGCCCTTGCATGAAAGTAATTTAAGAAATCTTTAACTGCTTCTTTGTTTTAGCGTTAGAATCTCCCTGAGTTTTATAGGGCATATATATGACTGCCCAGCTTACAACTGTATTTCCTAGCTTTCCTCCCAGCGAGGTGCGGTCCTGTGACTTAAGTTTCCACCGAAAGAATGTGAGCAGAGTCATGTTTGCAACTTCTGTGACAATTCTTTAAAAGGAAATGGCTTGCCCTTCCTTTTCTCTTTTGCTCTCTTTCAGCCCCGGGTGGGATATTGGTTAACCAGCGCCCCTTGTGTAGATGAGAGTACTATTGCAGGAAGCGGCAGAGTAGTTAAGTCGGAAGGAAGTAGAGTCCTCAGATAACCTGTGGAGCAGGACCACCTCCACCCTGCTGCACCTCTAGACTGTTACTAATACATGAGAGGGTGATAAATATCTCTGCCTGCGTGAGCTGTCCTAATTTTGAGCTTCTCTGTTACAGCAGCTTACTCTATTCTCCGACTAACACACAGCGATGGACAATTATGAAGCCCTTACTATGTGTCAGGAGACACACTGAGCGCTGCCTACATGTTATGTCACTTAATTCTCTAGCAACTTTCCTGAATAGGTACCACTGGCCCATCCTGTGGACATGCAAACAGGCTTGGAGAGGCGAGGTATCTTGCCCGAGATTGCGTGGCTGTAAGTGGCAGAAAGGACTCGAAAGCTCTGAAGTGCTTCAGAACACATATTCTTAACAGCTGTGCTCTAGTGTCTCTTAGTGTTGCTGTTCATTACTGTTCACTGATTTCCTGCAGAGAATATTCGAAGTATTCTTCTCTGCCACTTTAAAGTTTCAGTCTGTCTCATGTCATGCCTCCGGACTCATTCTCTGCTTGGTTTGATGTAGATTGTTCGTTTTATCCTGCTTTAAAAAATATTATTTTTGTTCTGAATAGATTTATCTTGCTTTGTTCACTGGATTGTAAATCCCTTAGTGGATGGACAAAAATGCTAAATAAATGACACCTGTATGTCTAAAGGGATAAGAGCTGTCTGGTCTTCCAGAATGACCCAATATTCTCGTATGTGATGTTTTTCTCATGGATGTATAAATTCCGTTGTTAGTGAATCCACCCTGGTGAACCCCTCCCTTCCAATTTTACGTACATTTTCATGGTAGCAGCATATTTGAATAGAGAAAATATGTAAAAGATGATTTTGAATAAGGAATAATGTCTGTTCTGTTTATCACTGTGAATATTAATATAAGCAGGTGGAACTCAACTTTTTCAAGATTGCACTTTAGTCGAATGTTACCATGTCACTCTATCATGCATGAGTTCATATTAAGTTTTCTGCATAATAAAAGAAAACCCAAAATAGCAGTTGCCTTAAACAAGATATATTATATTTTTCTGACATGAAAGAGGCCTGGAGGGGGATAGCTGAGAACTGACATGACGGCTTCTTGGTCATTGGGATCCCAGGCTCCTACCAAGTTTTTCTTACAAAATTCCTGAAAATGGTTTATATTCTAAAGATTCCCTCAGGGCTAGAGAGAGCCCTGAAATGACAACCACCAGGTCAGAGTTGCAGGCAATAGGATGAGGAGAGGGCAAAAGGCCTTTATCTGATCTTTCCCTTTTAAGTACTTTTTCCAGAATTTTCACTAAATGAACTTCCGCTTCCACCTCATTGGTCAGAACTTAGCTGTATCTAATTACATAGCTACTCAATATAAATTACTCAAATAAAATTAAGATTTTGTTTTTAACTAAGGAAGAAAGGGAATTATATGTGTTGGGTAGACTGCCTTGCCTTTTAATTAGAAAATTCCTACCAGTCAAGATCAGGGGTTGGCAAACTGGCCCACAGGCCAAATCTAGCCTTCAGCCTGTTTTTTGTAAATAAAGTTTTATTGGAACAAAGCCATGCACATTCATCTACGGCCAATTTCATGCTACAACAGCAGAGTTGATAGTTGTTCCAGAGCTCATATGGCCCACAAGCCTAAAATATCTACTGTCTGGTCCTTCATAGGAAAGTTCCCAAACTCCTGTTCTAGATCACAGGGGACAGCTCTGATGAATGGCTTCATTGGTTGTGATGCCATGACAGGAGCAGAGTTGAGCTCGATGTGGATTCAGTGATCATCTGTTCTTCTCCAGCCCCGGTGAGGTTATATTAATATACGCTAGGCATGTATTTGGCTGCAGGTAACATTAAATCTGACTAATGATGGACTAAATAAAAAGGAATTATTTTCATCACATCCATAAAAGCCCAAAAGTACATGGTCCAGGACTGGTGCAGATGCTCAGTGTTGCCTTCAAAACCGGGCTTTTTCTTTCTCCCCAACCGTGCCCAGCATGTTGGCTTTCATCTCTTTGCTTTCTGTAAGATGTGGCAGCAACTGAAGGTGTATGTCTGCTTGCCACACAGGAAGAAGGGGAAAGTGCAGAAGGGCAGGAGTCTGTCCATTTCTAAAAACTTTCTCAGCAGTCTCATTGGTCAGGACTGTCTCACGGCCACCTCCAGCAGCCCAGGAGTCTGGGGTGGTGCGCATGTGAAGGTGGGCACGCAACCAGGGCAAACAAAACAGAGGTTCTATTAGAAAGAAAGAAGGGGAGACAGCAATACACTGGCCCTTCATATCTGCCCTTCCACATCCGAGGATTCAACCAACCATGGATCGAAAATATTGGGGAAAAACTTAATAAGAAATAACAATACAACAGTAAAAAATAATACAAATTTTAAGAACAATAACTATTTAGATAGCATTTACATTGGATTAAATATTATAAGCAATCTAGAGATGACTTAATGTATACAGGAGGATATGTGCAGGTTATATGCAAATACTACAGCATTTTATATCAGAGATTTGAGCATCCATGGATTTTGGTATCCACGGGGTGTCCTGGGACCAGTCCCCAGTGGATATGCAGGACACTGGTGTGTGTCTGCTGGGCTTCTCATAGTTAACTGGGCCAATCCAGCATGTTCTTACAATCTCACCCTTCTCTTCCCTCCCATCTTTCTCCCTTACCCCGCCGTGTCGCACGTCCTGAAATGAATTTCTCCTTTTCCCCTTTCCTATTCTTGGCTAGGTGAGAAACCTGGAAACGAGCCCGAAGAGGTGAGACTGCAGAATGCCAGCAAACAGATTGTGCAACGCGCCATCCTGCAAGCTGTGCGGCAAGTCTCCCGGGAGAGTCGGCGCCGGGAAGAGAGAACCAGCGTCAACCGGGGCGGCTTCCAGCTGGGCGTGGGGGAGTTAACTAAGAAACATGAAAAGAAGTAACACGGTGGATTTGGCTCTTGTCATATGCTTGGTTTCCAGCCTTCCTCTTAGCGTAGGACGCATTGCCAAAATGTTGCCAATAAAGCAAACCAAAGTGTCATCGGCACCTAGCAGTAGAACGAATTCGCACTAGCCCCCGGCTGAGAAGCACTGTTTTGAAAAAGTGCATTAGATGATTCTGTTCATATTTATGCAGTGCTTCTGAAACACAATGGGGCCAAACATGACACTGTCATTGCAAAAGTAGTTTTGCAGCCCAGTTTATTTTTAAAGTTCTTTAAAAAAAAAAAAGAATTCTAAGTCTTGTTTATTTACTTCTGCCTTTATGCATTCTTTCTGTGAATTTAACCAGCAGGTTTTTGTTTTTGTTTCTTTTGCTGAAATACTGAGTACAGTACTGTGCCCTTTATAATATTTTAAAAAGACAGGCTGGAAGGTGAGGGAATGGAGTCTTAGTCATCTTCAGATAGGGACTTGAAGGCTTTTCTGAAGTGGGTTCAGATCCAAGATCAAATTAAGCAAAGGCACATTCTAAGACTGTGTCCCTCGGCATCTTACCAAGGTATATTTTTCTATTACTTTTAAAAAGGGAGGAGTTTAGGCTTTCCAAGAACTCAATCTTTTAGTCACAGTTCTCTGAATTATTTGATAATTACTGTTTACACTTTGGTAATATTATGGATTTCTTTTCCCATCTCAAGACCAAATAAAATGAGACAAGTGAGTCTACATGCACGAGTTGCCGGTGACTCAATTTTTTAGCAGCCCCATGAAGAACAATTAAAATTGCAGATTCCTTAAACTGCTGCGCATGCTGGAGATATTTACACTTGGGTCTGATTACCGGGTGCAGCAGCATCCTTGGAAGGAATTCTGGGGCCTTAAAAATGCTGTGTCATCATCGGGCTATGCATTTGCACTAGTACCTTACTAGCTTTTCCCATTTATAAATTAGAATTTTCTTGAGATTATAAAAACCATACAGGTTGGGAATGAATAACACTGACAGTGGGAAAAGCATTTTTTTTTTAACTCTCTGAAGCATGAAAATACAGTGGGAGCAATAAAGTGACAGTTGTGAATGCAGTTACAGACATGTGTGTGTACGTGTGGAAATAAAGCCATCTCTATAGCAATGGGATGGTTCCCTGCTTCACTCCTGTGCAGACAATGCACACCTTTCTGGAGTCTCTAGAGTCCCATTTCCTGGGCTTCACAAAAGTGAGTGAGTCGGTGGTGCTAGTGGGGACAGAGGAACAGTCTGACCTTGGTTAAAAACTTTTTAGTTCCAGAGTATCAATGTCTGTATTTGATTATTTTTTTAAAAAGCAAAGTACTAGCATATAAAGTGTGACTGGTACTAAGATAGACTTCTAAAATTCCAACAGGTTATAGTTTCCAGAATGGATACTTGGATAATATCAGATAAATGAAAAAATCTCTTAACAGCTTGGTTATCTATCTCCCGCAGTGCACCCGTGGAGTGAATTCACAAGGAGAATGGGCGGGGAGGAAGCAGAGGGGCTTAAAAGTTAATTATTGTTTATGTATAAATAGTTTTTAGCAGAACTCATGCCAGCTGAAGAATGAGTTTAAGGCATATAACTGATGTGATATAATTGCACAGTATGAATTGCACAGAATGAAGGTATCCAGGGAAATTATTCAGGAGTACCCACAAATAAGAAAATAAACTTAATGCTTGTAGTTTGCAAATGACCTGGCACTATGTCTACTAAGATGTCTGGATATAACCAGCCTTGGTTTTTGCTGTCATGTGGCAGAGACATAGAAACACGCTGTCTTTCCTCTCTGGTGTGTCTGTGCTAATAAACTGGGGATCTTTGGAACATCTTATTAACTTCTGTATCTAAATGTTATTTATAAATAAAACATATCTAGCTTTGAAATATGTTGTCATGTTATGCAAAGTTTTCTACACCCTGCAGTTTGGCTCATTTTGTACGTGGCTCTTTCCTTTCCATGGCACCACAAGGCTGTTTGCAAACTCCTAGATATCATCACAAGTGCTTCTCTAATGGCCCTTTCAATGCGACTGTCTGAGGAAAGCCATAGGGTGGTGGGTAGTCAGGCTGAAAGGGGAAAGGGTATATGCTAAGAAGTGGCCTTTTGATATTAGGAAGTAAAGGTAAGTGGGCCTGTAAGGTCAAGTGTCTGTCATAATCTTTCTGAGATGGAAAGTCTACAGCAAAGAACATACATATTGCTAAATTCTTAGAAGGACAAAAGGAAGTTAAGCAACCCCTGCACTCAATAGGTAGGTGCCATATTGAGCTAAGAAAGCTCAGTCATAGAAATAAATGCATCAGTTGAACTTTCACTTACATCTTTCTAAGCATAAAGATAAAGTTACTGAGTATTACCAGGGGCCTATAGAACTTCATTTGGTATAGGATTAGGTGGCTTTCCACTTCATTATTATCATAAACCAGCACACAGCTTTTATTAATAATTCTAGGAACAAGTGGGAACATTTATTTATTGTCCTTTATTTTTCTGATTCATTGCATACACGGGCTTCCCATCTCTGCATATTCAGCTGTGTATCTTTTGCATTGCCTGCCCTTGGGGGTAAAACTAAAGACAGAGATCTTTTTATGTCCCTTTGTTTTGCTACTAATATCTATCCAGTGCAAACAGTAGCGGAAATTGATACAAATGACTAACTGATTCCTGGGCTTCGTTTCTTTCTCTCTTTCTCTTTCTTTCTTCTTTCTTTTCTTTATCTATTTTTCTTTTTTAGCTGCATAATCTTCCCTTACAGTAAGATTTCAGGGTCCAAAGAAATAAACCAATCATTTAAAAATAATCACTGAGTTTATGCCCTTCAGAGATGAGTAACTGGTCATTTTCAAGGCTGTTTTAAAGTTTCTTTGGAAAAATAGTACAAAAAAGAGGAACCTTTTAATTTATTGACTGTAATAGCTAGTCTAGTAAAATACAGTAGGGAAGAAAATCTCTGAAAAAACAGATAACTATAGTACCCAAACAGATGTAAAGACTACAAGCTTGAGCCCAGTGTGGTGGCACATGACTGTAGTCCCAGTTACTTGGGAGGCTGAAGTGGGAGGATCACTTGAGCCCAGAAGTTTGAGGCTGCAGCGCTGTGATTGTGCCACTGCATTCCAGCCTGGGCAACACCGTGAGACTTCATCTCTTATGCAAAAAATTCTTGAGCAAATCTTCAGTTCGTGTACGGAGAAAGTGAAAATGACAATAATAATATCGTTCTTGAGTGTGAGAAAGGTTTTGAAATATATTAGTATACATTACCTCATTTATCTCATTGCCACAACCTCAAAATAAAGTGTAATCAGAGAAGATTTTATTATCTTTTTTTTGGAGATAAAATCACACTGAGGCTCAGGGAAGATAAATATAACCATGTGGAGAAAAGTGAGTACTATTGGGCACAGGAATACATGAATCACTGATCTCAGACTTTGTGAGCAGATGAGTCATCTAGGGAGCTTACGAGTATAAATTCTAGGGATATCAACTCTAAGATGGAAGAATAAAACTTCTTTAAAGAATACCTTTCTGAACAAGAAATTTAACAAAAATAGTAAAGGGTCAACAACAACAAAAAATTCATCAATAGAAAAAACTCAATGCCATTGACCTCAAAAAGTGGTAGCTCAGGAAAGAAAGAAGAAATTCAGAGGGAACAGAACAGGAGATCCCAATAGAGCACGAGAAGCCCACTCATCTTTCCCTCATTCTTCAGAAACTATACTGGCAAGTGCACAAAATCCTGAGCCACGTGTGAGGGAAGACAAGCAGAGTGGGTGACTTCATCCTTTGTCTTCTGGCTACAGTGTAGTGTAAATGACTGTTGGGAAGAAATAGGAGAAGGGACTCCTCTCAGATGAAAGTGGCAACCCTGTCTTACAGAAATGAAAAAGAAAGAAAGGAAAGGGAAGGAAGGAAGGAACGGAGGAAGA
This sequence comes from Indri indri, assembly GCA_004363605.1. Taxonomy (NCBI): domain Eukaryota; kingdom Metazoa; phylum Chordata; class Mammalia; order Primates; family Indriidae; genus Indri; species Indri indri. The sequence goes on from RJWJ010000286.1 coordinate 252,958, forward strand.
AGGGAGGGAAGGAAGGAAATACGCGCGCGCACACACACACACGTGTGTATCCCCACATCATATTCTAGGAAAATGGACACAAAATGCTCGACAGCAATACTTCCAGAATAAAAGAAAAATTCTTGAACTTCTGGGCTGAAAGCAAGTCATTTACAAAGGTGAATTTCAGGCTGGCATCAGATCACTTAACAGCAGCATTCAATACCCTAACATGAGGGAGAAAATGCTATAAAGGAGCTCTCAAGAAAGGAAAGTGTGAGGTTAGGGTATTATTCCCAGCCAAGATGTCATGTAAGAATAAAGGCAAGCACAAAAAAAAAAAAAAACATAAAGGTTACCAGCACTCAAGGTCCCTTTGTGAAAAATCTGCTTGACCATGAACTTGAGCCAACTAAAACATGAATTAAATTAGAGACTTTAGAAACAGGCTGTGGCAAAAGGACTGGTTAAGAGCAGCGTGTTCATTTAAATATAAAGTGGATATTACATAATTGTGAAAATATTAACTAAAAATAAGTACATAAATTGTTATATCTTGATGGCATAAAATATAACTAACAAAATCAGGAGGTGGGCAGGAGAAATGATGCCATGATAATGACTTCATCTTTTAGAGAAAAGGGAGAATTTACATGATCTCCAGTTGAATGATCTAGTTAACAAACTTCAAGGATGCCAACCCCTTATTAGATTTTATAATTTGTCTTCTTAACCTAAGGGGAATATATTAGAAAACAATATCTTAAAGAAAATCATAAAGAAAGAGTTATTTAAAGTTTAACTTTTTTTTTTAGTTTCCACATAGTTTCTTTTTCTTTCATTAAATTAAAAAAATTGGGTATGATATCTGTGTATTTTTACTGTGTCCTTTTCCACTGGAATAACCCCTTGACACCATACATATCCCACTGTTCTCTCAGTCTTCCCCTGAAGCTGACCAGGAGGACTCAGGCCCAGGGTGATTTTCCCACTGAGAAAATTGATTCTTTCGGTCTTTAGACTTAGGCCACAGGTCTAAGTCATAAAAGAAGAAAAGAATCGCTTTATTCCTATAATGCTTTTCCATTTTTAAAGCAAGTTATTACTCTTTCCTTAGCTGATTTCTGCTTAGGCAATTAACCCGTGCTTTCACCTCATGCCTGACACCTGTGTCTAAGAACCGACACTCTTCCACACTCTCGCACGAATGCGCCAGTCGTTGAGTTACAGGTGCAGCCAATGCCGCTGCCGTCCGTCCATACGCCTCAGCTTTGCCATTTCCCTATTCACAGATGGCTTCTGGCTACAAATGGCTGTCATTTTTTGCCTGTGGGCCTGTTCTAGCTATAGCTATGCATTCAGCCTACAGGAGGGACCAGCCAGAAGTACAAGGGAGCTAAGGCCCCGGGAGAGCCCTTCAGCGATGATGGATAGGAGATGGTGCATAAATACTCCAGCCTCTCGCCCCTCAGGTGGGCCAACTCAGAGGCACATTCCACAGTCCCCCAGTGGTTGCCACCTGGTGGAGTCTCAGGTGTGCAGGGCCCCTGCCTTCTCTCTCTGTTTCCCCACCTTCCCATCGGTGCTTCTTAGGATGAGCTTCCACATCGCTCCTTTCACTAAAATCCTTGTCTCAGGATCTACTTCTAGGGGGACTAAACTTAAAAGAGTTGTGTTATGGTGCTTCCTATAAAAGAAAACAGAGGTTACTGGTGATTTGTGTCATGTTGCAGGAAAGTTGGACCAGCCTTTCTGCAGACACAAGCTGCCCCAGGAGATATTGAGCAGTAGCTGGTGTCTTTCAAAACAAACACCAAAGTAATAGACTCTGAGTTGGTTAAGAAATCAAATATGTTGTGGATTTTAATTTTATTAGAGATATCTTTGTTGTCTTGAGATTCATTTATCTCAGCTCTGTTTTCTAAGTTGACTAATTTATAACCATTGGATCCACAGAAACATCACATGAACAGGCACTGGAGGCTGCTCGCCTAAGGGAAGGTGGAAGAGAGACTCTTGGAGTCTGAGATTTAACAGATAGGAAACAAATTTCAAGTCCAATAATTTTGCCTGTGCCTTCCCTGCTAAAACCAAATACTTTTGGTGAGTCTTAGCTAAGAAAAATCCCTTTAAATTTATTTATTGTCTTGCTTATGCTTTACAATTAAATGTTGTCCTTTGAAATCGGGAGAAATAAATTCATGTAGATCTATAACTTGTGTATAGTTTTTCAAAAGTTCAAAGTTTATGGTAATACATGAGAGTTCCAAAAGAGGCAATGTTGTTGGAGTCAAGAGCTCACCTACTCTATGAGCCAGGCGATCTGGGTTCTACCTCCAGGTATAGTTGATGAAAACACTCTATGACAGTCCTTCAATAAATGGATCATAATATGTAATTATATCTCTAATTTCTAGATTACTTAATATCTGTTTCCATAGCTAGATGGTAGGCTTCCTGAAAGCAGGTAATATGTCTTTCTTGATTAACCTGTATCTTAATACAGTCTTAGCAGAAAGCAAGAACCCAGTCACTACTTGTTGAACAAGTGAATAAATTACCTGCATGACATTAACAAACTTAATTTTTCTGAGCCTTCATTTCCTTATCTGTAAAAATAAGTTAGCTAAGGTGATCACTAAGCTTTTTTCTAATTCTAAAATTAGATGATTCTAGGGTGGGGTTTTTTTTGTATTTTTCTTATTGAGGGTTTACTTCAGTGTACAGTTTGACGAATTTTTATATACGCATACAATCAGGTAAGCATCACCAGGTTGACAGAGAACATTTCTACCATCCCAGCAAGTTTCCCTATGGCCATGCCAGCTGTTACCTTTCCAAAGCTAAATAATGTTCTGACCTAGAAAATCATAGACTAGTTTTGCTTCCTTTTTTTTTTTTTTTTTTTGAACTTCACATAAACAGAATCAGGCAGCATACACACTTTTGGGGGGTATTTTTCCTCAATATTTTGTCTGAGTGATTTCCTCACGTTACCGCGAACAGCAGCAATTTGTCCTTTTTGTTTGCTCTGTATTCTAGTCCATAACTGTGCCACTGCTTATTTATCTATTCTACCGTTGAATATTAGGGTTTCCCACCCACCAATTTTGGCTATTACAAATAAAGCTGCTATAAATATTCTTGTACATATCTTTGAGTAGGTACATGCCATTTCCCTTAAGTAACTACCCAGGGGTAGAATTTCTGGGCGATAGTGTGTATATATTTGCCTTACTAGATTCTGTCAAAGAGGTTTCCATTGTGGCAGCACTCATTTGTCCACCTACTGGTAATACATAAGAGTTCCAGTTGCTTCATATGTTTCAGGCAGGCCCCATCCTTCTAAAGGGACTTTGTTTCCTAAGCATCGTGAGACTATGGGAGATTTCACTCTGCCCTCAAAGTCCTTGTTTCCCCAGCCTCCCACGTGTAGTACAGGATTCAGCAAGAGTCCTCTCAGAGGAAACTGGCTTCACTTTGGCACTCCAAGTTTCCATTCAGTCCATCTGACTGTCAAAATGCTTGCTGATATCATTTTCCTCCAGTCTTCCCCCAGAATAAGCCAAGACCCCCTCTCCCTTCCCCTTTATAAGAAAACAGCTGGTGCTAACTTGCTGAGGAAGGCCCACCCTGATCTGGAATTCCAGTGTATCTAGATCCTAGTCACGCCACACTACTCTGCTTTATTTAAAGTATGGTAATTTACCCACTCTTTTTTCTAGTTGCTGCAGTGCTGCATTGGGCTACATTCTTCCAAGAAGGAGAAATCCTCTGATTCTACAAATTATTTATCTAGACACATTGGTACCAGTGACATCATAGCAGTTACAGATCATATTTATGATATTGGGATCAAATATAAGAACCGAAATCTAATTTTCACTTTTATTTGTATTTTTTTGGTGTGTGTGTGTGTGTGTGTGTGTGTGTGTATATAGTTTTGTTTTGTTTTTTTTGAGATAGGGTCCCACTCTGTTGCCCAGTTTAGAGTGCAGTGGCATCATCCTAGCTCACTGCAAGCTCAAACTCCTGGGTTCAAGAGATCCTCCTGCCTCCGCCTCTGGAGTAGCTAGAACTACAGGCATGAACCACCATGCCTGGTTAATTTAAAAAAATTTTTTTAGAGAGATGGGGTCTCACTATGTTGCCCAGGCTGGTCTCAAACTCCTGGGCTTAGGCAATCCTCCCAACTTGGACTCCCAAAGAGCTGGAATTGCAGGCATGAGCCACTGTGCACAGCCTGATTTGTTTTAGAATCATACCATTGAAAGCATCCTTGAGAAACTACTTACTTCACCGCTATGCTTTCTGATATGCAGTGCTTGCTGAAAGGAAATTTTGTCAGGATCATAGTCATTTAAAATTATGCTTGAAGTAGGTAGTAAAGGAGCCCAGTGTTGTTAGATATCAACCCTTTTCACCTCCTGTCTTCTTCATCCCACTTTCGGCAAATCCTGCCCTACTCCCTCTACACACCAACCTCTTCCCTACCTCCACCAGGCTTCTGCCGAATCATGATCATCATCCCTAAACAATCGTAAATCCAACTATGAAAGGAGAAGAGGTGAAAGAAGGGAGAAGAGGGACAGAGGGCTCAAATGAATGCGGAAAAGAGTGAGCTTCCCACTCAGTGTGACAATGCGTATGTGTGCGCATGCCCACCTGCACCCTGCACGTGTGTGTGTGTGTGTGCGTGTGTTGGGGTGTATTTGCTTTCTAAGTCCAAACGCATATGTTTAGGATGAAATTAAGTGAATTCTTTTTGGTCTTGGTTCTAAATGAAAAATAGGCCTATTTTGTAAGAACAATGCACTTAAGTATTAAACAGAAGTACAGTTGACCCTTGAACGACACAGGTTTGAACTGCATGGTTCCGCTTATGTGCAGTTTTTTCAACCAAACAAGGATCGAAAATATAATGTTCACAAGATGGGAAAACTACGGGTACACAGGGCCAACTTTTCATGTATACAGGTTCCACAGGGCCAACTGTGTGACTTGAGTGTGTGGAGTATGTGTGGGTTTTGGTGTGTGTGTGTGTGGGGTCTTGGAACCAAACCCCTGAGTATACTGAGGGATGACTGTAATTTGCATAAAAAGTAGGTATTTAGACTGTCACTCTTTTTCAGAGATAGGAACTCTGTGGCATCTGGACAATTAAAAGTGGTCCTCTTCAGACATGACTGTATGATCTCCTGGAAACTTGCCAGCCAAACCTTCAAAGAGAATTCTTTATTTGAATTGCGTGATGAAGTCAGAGTTTTGCTATTGTTTCAGAACAAACAAACAAACCAAAAAGCCCCACACAACAAAAATACCCTTCATCATTTTTGTAAAGCAGTTTTTCTTTTGGAGTAGCTTAATATACTAATTTGCTTCAAGTAATTTATTTTAATTCTTATTGAATTTAAAGGTTCATTGAAAATTAGTTTAAGTTGAAATAATATGAACTGTTATAAATCACTCTGGTGCTGACATTTGTTCAAAACTAATTAGATTTGTGACCTGAAGCAATTAAGTTTACCTTTTTGGTGCCTGTTTTTATTATTTCAGAGAAAAAGGATAATTATAGCAATTCTATTTGTTGTTGGTCATGTTTGTATGCGATTGGTATCAGAAGGTTGGTGTCGTTAAATTAGGCCCAAAGTGAATGGAAAGCTGTGTAAGCAAATGCATCCTAATGCTAGCTGGACAGCAAAGCCAAGACCACGACCCGGTTTCTTCACCTTGTGAAACAAACGGAATGAGCTTTTTGCCTAGACTTGCGGTGAAAGGCCTGAGATTCTACTGTGCGCCTGATGTTTTTTTCTTAACTCCGCTTCATTTTTTCTTGCCTTCCTTGGATAGGGCTAATCCCAGGCAAGGTCTTCTCACATCACGTGCATGAGAGGGTGGGATTCATCAAAATGTTGATCGTAGGCTATAAAGAATTCCAAGAAAGTATAATTTTTTCTGCAGTCCAATTCTATTTATACTTCTTCCCATAAAAGCTACACCAAATCTCCAAGCTATATCCCTTGGTTAAAGATCTAGTTATACATCTCTGAGGATTGCCTTTTTTCCTTGACCTACATGAGAAAACTCTTTAGAAGTGAAGAGAAACTGTGTCGAGCTCCCTATAGAGGGAAAAGTGTGTTATTAACATTCTTCAGGGGATTTGTTCATGAAAATAAGTGTGAGTGGACATGCTTAGAAAAAGGCAAAGTACCATACACATTCGTTAGTCGAGAACTTACGATACTAGGAACTATGTCAAAACTGTCACTTTCAAGGTTTTCAGACGCAGGAAGGGAAAGAGAGGGAAAATGTTATTTACGCAAATGCTTACAAATAAAATACAAAATGGTGAAAGAGAGCAGAATCATTTCCATGGAGGGAAAGAGATTTCAATAAGATATTTAAGAACTAGAGTGCTGGGCCCTCTGTTTTAATCCTTGACCTGAAGCAACCCGATGTTAACCAACCAGCTTTTTTTCTGTTTGTCTGTCTCTCTATCCTTACTTTACAAGGAAAGTAACTTTGAAATGACCAATCCACTTTTTGTTCTTTGTTTCTGCTTTCTTTAGTCCTTTATCTATAAAGGCAACCTGCACTGCTCGATTCATTGGAACATTTATTCTATTTTATGGAATGAAGCGTTGCCCAATTCCAGAATCACAGTAAAGACAGTTGAGATGTTTAAACCGAATTTGAGCTAGGCATGGTGGCTCACACCTGTAATCCCAGCACTTTGGGAAGCTAAGGCAGGAGGACTGCTTGAGCCCATGAGTTCAAGGCTGCAGTGAGCTATGATTGTGCTACTGAGTTCCAGCTTGGGTGACAGAGCAAGATCCTGTCTCTAAAATAAATGAATTAAAAAATTTGCTGTAATTTTGTCTTTTGATTATAGCCTTCTTCTTCCTGTCTGGCTCCATCTCCTGCCAACACGCTATGCTCTAGGAGTCCTAAAACACCTGCAGTTTCTCTTTGATGTCACTCCTCTGTATTTGTGATCCTGCGGTCCCCTCTGCCTACAGCACTTTCCCCGACCTCTTTTATCTTGAAAACTTTTATTCATTTTTAAGAATCAGCTCACACATCTTATCTTCCTGTAAGTATTTCTCACACCTCTACATTTTCATTCATTCAGCTATTTAGACTGGTCTGAACACAGTCTCCTGTGTGCCCACAGCTCCTGGGGAGCTCTGTCTTAGTATCTACCACACATTCTTACATTCGTCTGCTGAAGTGTCCGTCTCCCCTGTTAGGGTTTAGCTTATAAATCCTTCCAGGGCAAGTACTATGTCTTAGTAATAATTCTTGTAGTCACACAATAGAGCACAGTGCCTTAGACATGGTTTGTACTTACCGAATGTGAAACTGAGTTGTACTTTTCAACTTTCCAATGTACACTTTGAGCTGAGTTGCATTTGGAACCAAACCCCTGAGTCTACTGGGATGAGGCACAGATGAAGGTGAGAGGCTCCCTCTTGGTCTGGCCTTTCTTTATTTTGTGTGTGAGATGAAATGGGTGAGAGGATTTTATTACCTCTAATCATAATCACCTTTGGCAGCTACTAAGAGGTGTACGAGGCCTAAGATTTACATTATTTTATGGCAGGAATTACTTATGGGAAAGGGTATTCAATAGCAGCCCATGCCTCAAGTCAATGAATCAGAGAACTTTAGGAAAAATGTCAATATTTGTATCTGTTGTAAAGAAAATAATCACTTTCATGTATTGTTACAGTTGAGAGTGACTCAACCCCAATTCTTCAGCTGCCACATAGAGAAGTTTAAAGAGGTCCTGAGATCTTAGAAAAATTGTTTCTCTGTATCATCTCCAGTGATGCCAGCCTTCTCTGCATTGCTCATATCTACCCTCATCTCTTTTGCTTCATTAAAATTCACCCCTCAAGTGTACTGAAAGCATTGCCACGCCAGAGAAGAGAACGCAACTGCTGAGCAGAAGAGGAGCCGTGCTCAGGAGAGAGAGTCCCAACCGTGAAGTATGATGGGCCACTCAGGATAGAAGCCAACCAAAGACTGAATTAAATGAGTTTGTTGAACCCTTCAGGAAAATTATATTTACACATCGAAGACCTAAAGACTCCTTGTGATGTCCAAGGATGTTTTCCCAAACTTTTGAATGCCCTTGATTTTTTTCTCTATCTACTTCAGAATTTCTGGCGGTGGTTTAGGTAACACTCTTTAAACCTAAGTGGTGTGATAAAACTTCCACTACCAAAAAGTGAGTTCAAAGAGATACTTTGAAGTTTTGGAAAACAGAGGCAAGAAATACTGTTAGAAAGTAGAATAAACTTAATTTATCTGATTTATTATTATTATTATTGTCATTATTTTGAAATGCTTTGGCCTACTTAGATATATTTCACCCTTCTAACATAGGGTACTACTCTTGCTTCTAGTTTACGCCTTAGTCATTAGCTTTCTGGTCTTTTCACCTTAAGGGAAGCCAAGGGAAAGCTTCCATTTTGCCCTCTGATGGTTTGCTAAAAAATCAACCCACAAAAGGCAGATTAACTGGGGAAAAGACATACAAATTTATTTAAGTTTGTATACACAGGGAGAATCACAGAGTGATTACACTCCCCACTCCCAGGTAATCATAAGATTATATACCATCTTAGAAAAACAGGTTATGGGAAGGTGGAGAAGAGGAATTTTGTTGGGAACAACAAGGATTACTAGGGAGAATGAATGGGGCTGGAGACAGGGATTAACTTGTATTAATAAACAGTTCTCTTTGACAGTGAAAGGGTCTGTCTAGGTGTGATTACATTCTTGGTCTTACAGAGAGGGTAAGAAAAAAGCAATTGTTCTCCTTGGTGGGTCTGGTTCTTAGCAGATAAAGGGAAGAGGGGAGAAAGTCAGAAAGACCTCAAGGATTCTTCAGTTCAGTATCTTAAAGCACCATATTTTGAGGTGTCAGTTTCTGAGCCCCAACAATCTGTTAGGTGCTTATGTAATTAATAATGATAATTATAATAATAAATATAACTACAAAAGCCATGAGGGCAGTGACCTCCACTCCCTTGCCTGGCACACATTGAGTGCTTGGTATGTATTTGTTGGGAGTGATGTTACCAAAATGGCAGAGTAGAAACAATCAGTCTTCACTCTCCTCCACAGGAATCCAAAACCAACTATCCAGTGCCAAGATTATTCCCATCAATAAGCCAGAACTCAAATTGAGGCTGTAATGATTTCTGGGGCCACAGAGAAGTGAAAAACAGCAAGCGGAAGATAGGAGAAACAGACCTCTCTATCCATGACACTCTTCCCCCAAACTGCATGAAAAAGTCCCCTTGGACTCACGGTTTCCACACTGGAAAAAATGAGATTGAGGCAGACAGTCATTTTCCCCATTGTCTTGGGTTTCTATGCAGAAAAGCCATTCCTGTCTCAACCCATGGGAAGCATTGCAAGTCCCTATAGGGAAAGGAACCCTGGAGGGCATCTGGAGATGGACATGGAGGCTTGGCTTAGTAGCTCCAGTGTGTGAAACTCAGGGCCTGCTCTCCATCCCAGACAAAAAAGATGCCAAATCAGAGAGGCAGTTCAGCAGCACTGTGCTGTAAGAGGTGCACGCCATGGGTTCTCTGGACATGAACTTCAAACCAGCCTCTCCACACAGCTGGGGAATCCACTGTGGGACCACCCTTCCCTATCCAGGAGGAGGAAGGCTTTGAACTTTGGTGAGAACTGTAGCAAATCTAGGCTTAGGGTGCCATCTAGTGCCCAAAAGGAAACAGTAATCTAGGGCTAGGAGAATCAACAGGCAACCTGTACAGAATCTCTAAACACACATACACTAGAAAGATAAACTCATTCTCAAAGAGGAAAAAAAGAAAAAGGAATAAAGAAAAGAAAAGGACCAACCCAAACAGAAAAGGCTAAAATAAATAATCTTGCAATGTGAAGACATAGACATACATCCATAGGAAGGAAGAGCAAACAGGGAACTATGGACAAAGCAAGGAGCCAGTGACGAACCTCAATGAGATGGAGATATGTGAGCTCTCAGATCAAGAATTCAAAATTGAAGTTTTTAGTAAACTCAGTGAACTTGAAGATAACATACAAAAGCAATTCAGAAATTTGTCAGGGAAGTTTAACAAACAGATTGAATTTTTTAAAAAATCCAACAGAAATCCTGGAATGGAGAAATAAATTTGCTGAACTAAAAGATTCACCAGAGGTTCTCAACAGCAGAATTGATCAAGCAGAAGAAATAACTAGTGAGCTCGAAGGCTCACTATTTGAAAATACACAGTCAGAGGAGAAAAAAATGAAAAGGAAAGAAAAACATCTATGAGTTCTAGAAAATAACCTCAAAAGAACAAATGTAAGAGTAATTGGTCTTCAAGAGGGAGTTGAGAAAGAACAAGGGATAGAAAGCTTATTTGAAGAAATAATAGCAAAAAACTTTCCAAAATTTATATTTTCTCCTAGAGAAATATACAAATATCCAGGAACAGAAAGGTAAAAGTTCACCAAACAGATTCAACCCAAATAAGAGTATCCCAAGGCACATAATAATGAAACTCTTAAAGGTGAAGGACAAAGAGAAGACCCTAGAAGCACTAAAAGAAAAGAGGCAAATAACATATAAAGGAGTACTGGATTGTCTGGCAACCAACTTCTCAGCAGAAACCATATTGGCCAGGAGGGAATGCAACAAAATATTCAAAGTGCTGAAGGAAAAATACCCTGCTAACTGAGAATACTGCACTCAGCAAAGCTATCCTTCAACCATAAAGAATAGATAGATTTTCCCAGACAAAATCTGAGGGAATTCATCACCACAAGACTTGCCGTACAAGAAATATTAAAGGCAGCACTTCGCTTTGAAAGAAAAAGATACTAATGAGCAACAAGAAAATCATCTAAAGGTATAAAACTTACCAGTAAAAGTAAGTACACAGACAAATTCAGAATACTCTAACACTGTAATTGTGGTGTGTAAACGACTCATTTCTCTAGTAGGAACACTAAAAGACAAAGATATCAAAAAAAAAAAAACAACTACAACAATTTGTTAAGAAATAGACAATATCAAAACAGGTACATTGAGACAACAAAAAGTCAAAATGTGAAGGTCATGGGTTAAAGTGTAAAGCTTATTATTTTTTTCTTCTTTCTTGGTTTGTTTATTCGTAATCAAATTTAAGTTGTCTTGTGGGCTGGGCACAGTGGCTCATACCTATAATCCTAGCACTCTGGGAGGCTGAGGCAGGAGGATCATTTGAAATCAGGAGTTCAAGACCAGCCTGAGCAAGAGCGAGACCCTGTCTACACTAAAAATAGAAAAAATTAGCCAGGCATGATGGTGTGCACCTGTAGTCCCAGCTACTTGGGAGGCTGGGGCAGGAGGATCGCTTGAGCCCAGGAGTTTGTGGTTTCTGTGAGCTAGGCTGATGCCATGGCACTCCAGCCCAGGCAACAGAGTGAGACTCTGTCTCAAAAACAAACAGGACAAACCAAAACAAAAAACTAATTTAAGTTGTCTTCTGTTCAAAATAACTGGTTATAACTATTAATATAAGATATTTTTTGTAAGCCTCATGGCAACCACAAAGCAAAAATCTATAATAGATATGTTAAAATAAAAATCAAGGAATTGTAATCTATCATGGAATTAGAGTTAAAAAAGAAAAGCAAAGAATTAAAACACACTACTAGAGAAAATCACTTAACCACGTAATAGAGTAGCTGAATGGATTTTTTAAAAAAAGACCCAACCATATGCAGCCTGCAAGAAACTCACTACACCTATAAAGACCCACATAGACGGAAAGTGCAGGGATGGAGAAAGATACTCCATGCAAATGGGAACCAAAAAAGAGCAAGAGTAGCTGTTGGTAGGGATGTATATTAGTAAAACCATTGTGGAAAATAGTATGAAGTTTCCTCAAAAAACTAAAAGTAGACCTACCATATGATCCAGTAATCCTACTGCTTGGTATCTATCCAAAGGAAAGGAAATAATTATATCATAGAGATATCTGTACTCCCATGTTTATTGCAGCACAATTCAACCTAAGTGTCCATCAATGGATGAACGAATAAAGAAAATGTAGTATATATACACATGGAATATTATTCAGCCATAAAAATAATAAAATCTTGTTATTTGCAGCAATATGGATGGAACTGAAGGACATTATACTAAGTGAAATAAGCCACACACAGAAAGACAAATATTGCATGTTCTCATTCATATGCGGGAGCTAAAAAATGTTGATCTCATGGAAGCAGAGAGTAGAATGATGGTTACTAGTGGCTGGAAAGTGTATGGGGGAAAAGGGTGAAGAGAAGTCGATTAATGGGTACAAAAACACAATTAGATACAAGAAATAAGTTCTAGTGTTTGATAGCATAGTAAAATGACTATAGTTAACAATAATTTATTATATATTTCAAAATAGCTTGAAGAGAAGATTTGGAATGTTCTCAACACAAAGAAATTATACATGTTTGAGGTGATTGCTATCCTAATTACCCTGATTTGATCATTACAGGTTGTGTGCATGTATCGAAATATCACATATACACCAGAAATATGTACAATCATTATGTTCAATAAGAATTATATATTCGTTGGATGAATAAATGAATTAAGTAATTAATAAAAACTTTCATTCATTCATTCACATTTATTATGTACGAAACCCATGGTTAGTTTCTTACATGCCCTAATCAATGTAATATTTATTTCTATATAAAGTATGTCCCACAGTGTGCCCATTCTACAGTTTTGAAAATTGAGATGTAGAGAGGTTAAGCAACTTGTCCAAAGTCATCCCTCTAATAAGTGGTGAGAGCAGAAAAGCATTCTGCTATTTGAAATTTGTGACTCCTCCCTGTCTTTTTGCTGGGTTATTGTGAGGATTAGATTTAAAAGTAAGATAGAAACCTTAAAGTACCATAGAAAAAATATATGAAATAAGCATTTAGAGGAAGGTGATTATAAAATGCCTCGCCAAGAAGAAAGTACTTTTGAAATGCTGGCTAAGTGCAGATGTGGGAGGGTTAGGATGGGGAGGTTACTTTCTCTCAGGGGCAACTGAACTGAGGGAACTGAGGCTTTAAGGGAGTTTCAGATTTCTCCGGAAATATTTTCTTGTTTTGTATTGCTTTTTTTTTTTTTTTTTTTTTTGAGACAGAGTCTTGCTCTGTTGCCCAGTCTAGAGTGCCGTGGCATCATCACAGCTCATTGCAACCTCCAACTCCTGGGCTCGAGTGAGCCTCCTGTCTCAGCCTCTCAAGTAGCTGGGACTGCAGGTGTACGCTACCACGCCTGGCTAATTTTTTCTATTTGTTGTAGAGATGGGGTCTCGCTCTTGCTCAGGGCTCAGGCTGGTCTTGAACTCCTGGCCTCAAGCAATCCTCCTGCCTTGGGCTCCCAGGGTGCTAGAATTACAGATGTGAGCCACTGTACCTGGCTACTCTCTGGAAATCTTTTTTTTTTTTTTTTTTTTTTTGAGACAGAGTCTTACTGTGTTGCCCGGGCTAAAGTGCCATGGAGTCATCCTAGCTCACAGCAACCTCAAACTCCTGGGCTCAAGCAATCCTTCTGCCTCAGCCTCCCAAGTAGCTGGGACTACAGGAATGCGCCACCATGCCCAGCTAATTTTCTCTCTATATTTTTAGTTGTCCAGCTAATTTCTTTCTATTTTTAGTAGAGACGGGGTCTCGCTCTTGCTCAGGCTGGTTTCGAACTCCTGAGCTCAAACAATCTGCCTGCCTCGGCCTCCCAGAGTGCTAGGATTACAGGCGTGAGCCACCGCGCCCGGCCTCTCTGGAAATCTTGATCAGAGTTGTGGGCGCTGGGAGTAGGATGTAGAAGGAGAAGAATTTTATTTTTTTAAACAGAGAGATTGGTATTTGTTGACTCTATATATGTATGTACATGCATCATAAACGTCTTAGGAACTCTTGATCTATGCTGTATTTTGTTAATAAGCCTTAAGGTACATATTAGCAATTTAAATGCTTATTGGAGGATGTTTATAATTACAGAATCATACTTTCTGTTTTCTATTCCTTTTGTGCTGTATCTGGAACATATCTCAGTGTTCCTTTCAAATATGGGATAAAGTTAAAAGGGTTTTTTCTCGTCTAATTAAGGATGCAGGATTAGCTAACTGAATTATAAAGGGGCTGATCTCTCTCCATGCCCCACTCCCATCCTCTTGCTCTTTTATAAGTGAATTAACATGCAATTTAAATGGAATGAATTATAGCCCATCAAGAGATATACTTTAATAGCTCCTGGAACAAAAACCAATAGGGAAATAAGCTTAACTCAAGCTAAAAATTGCCTTAAAATTTAGTTTGAAATTGGGTTTTGACTCACTTAATATAAGTTCCAGATGTATTTTGACTTTTAACGCTTTTAGGCTCTTTGTGAAAATTTGACACATTTCTAAACTGTGGGATTCAATTGTAGCAATAGTGACTGTATTGATTTTAATAGTTTGTAAGAAACTATCTATAGTCCTAAAATGCTAGAGCTGAGGGTGACTTTCAGCATAGCCCTTCTCAGAGATCTGCAGAAGCCCAGTCCTGTAAGATGCTCTGAAAAAAATTATTCTCCAGGTGATCAAGTTGGAAAACATTGCACACGGCGGCCCACTCTTGGACACTGACAATGGACGTGAACTTATTAAAGACTTTGAGAAGTTTTCAGTAACAAAACCTATCAGTGTGTGTTTAACTGACTGTTTTACCAATATGTTTCACCATAGAACCCTTCTAGACAAACAGCTATTAGTGGGATATTTAGCAACAGGTCAAGTGACTTGCCCATGGATGTACGAATACGGGAATGTTGATTCCCAATTTTTACATCTAGCTGATGTCCTTAACAAAAAGAAAATAATATATACTTGTTATGGCCTATTTTTTAGAGAACACATGCTTACTAATAGTGATTGCTTTTTTAAAAAATGTTCACAACCCTTTCTTTAATAGCCTGATCTAAATACTGCTGATTAATATCAAGTCGTCGAAAGTAGTTATTACTTTTTGAAACTTAAAATATTTGCCAATTTTTAATTTGCCGATTTTAAAAATTTGCCTTTGTTTCCCAAATGTTATTGATAATGGTTCTATAAGCATGTATTCAAGTTTCACATGATATAAATCTTCTGGTTTGTATATTTAAAATCCTTGGAAGCAACAAGTTACTCTCTTGTATATCTTGTATACAATTACCTTGTATATCTTGATTTATTTTCCCCTTTAACAATTATTTTGCCTTTTCAATTCTTCTCCTTCTTAAAGGAAAAAATAGAATATATTAATAACTTTAATTTCTGCTTATTATTAGCTCTATACAACATGAATTGTGGGTAATTTAATCTAATGTCTAACATTTGTATATTGGCTTTTGGAGTTTTAGGTTAAAAATCATGAAATATTTTAGAAAATTTTTCTCATCCATATGCCCATAATTTGAATGTAATCCTGCAGAATTTCTATGGATTAACTTCTGAGCAGTTTAACACATTACTGCCCGTACCCACCAACAAAATGGAAAACTGATATAATGCTGAACATCACCTGGGTTAAGATCAGAAAATATCCCTTATATAAATAGTAGTCGGTCCATACCAAAGGTATTTGTGAAATTCTTAAGATAAAGCTTCCCTAAGACACACCAGAGCTGAGAGAGTCTATAGGCCTGGCAATATAAAATAAGATGGTTTGGAGGCACCAGCCTCAAATAACATTTATTACAGTAAATCTATGAAGCCTGAAGCCTGGTAGGAAATAAGATGCAAAGTTGTACAGCTTTGGGAAGGCACAGTGTGGATAATGGGTTTGGAATGTTGCCCCTGCGTATTGGAACGGTCACTATAGTACTTACTGATTGGTGGTCAACCATTGAGAAAACTTTTCCCTTAGAAAAGTTAGGACCTTGACATCATGCAAGGCTCTGTTCCATGTGAAGTGATGAGTCATGGAAGTGAGGGAGACTGGTGACCCTGGGAAAGAAGTTGGTGGGAGAATGAGGAAGATAAAGGGTGTGGGGTACAGACCCAGGTTTCAATCAGCAATCGTTTCCGAGGCATGACCAGGGCAAAACACCAACTCCAGGTCTCAGAGCCATGTGGTGTCAATAACACTTCCTAAGCTTCTGCTTGCTGTGTGTAGGTATTTTCAGAGTATAATTTAGTTTGATCCTCGACACGGCCACATTAGATATTATAAGTGCTCTGTTGTACAGATGTGAAAACTAAGGATAAGGAGTTAATGAATTTGTTGAAGGCCCTAGAAAGTGGTGGGTCCAGAATCTATATCTGGATCTGTTGAGTCTGGAGTTCAGGACCTTGGCCAGGTCTGGCTATGCTGTCACCTGGTAGAAGTATCCAGGCAAGTAGTTGACGCTGATTGCCCAGAAGATCTAAACGAAATGAGTATAGCAGTATGGGCATTTAGCAAAACATTCATTCAGCTACCATGTTCTGAACTTTAAGGTTTGGCGTGAAGCACCAGAGCTACAATTAATTAAATACAATCCTTGCTTTTTACGGAAGTCTCAGTCTAGTGCCTTTGAGACAAGAATGTTCAATGCATGTGGATGGCTGGAGAGAGGACGTGAAGCGCTGGAATCTGAACGCCTGCTGATAAAGTGGTGCGCACTGCTCAGATTCCCCCAGTCTTCACTGCTTCCTACTGTGATTTCATTCACCCGCTTTCAATGTGTTCTGGGCCCCTAAGATGCTCGAGTTGACAACTTAACTCCAGAATTCAAGGGAAGGAGCGGGCAGTTCAAGTAGATTCAGTTGTAGTGAGGTGATGAGTATGCCAGCAGAAAAGTATGTGACATAATTTGTAAATTCGATATTTATAAATATTTTATTTATTTAAATATTTAAATAAATATTTTATATATTTTATTTGTATTTATATATTTATATATTTTATTTATATTTATAAAATTTAAAATATAAATATACTATTTTATTTATTCAAATATTTATTTAATATTTATTTAAAATATTTATAAATATTTTATTTCTATCCAATTTTGTACAATTTTCCTCTAATTTTAGCAAAAATCAGCCATGGTTTTATCTAATTTAGAACAGTATGACAGTATAGTGTCTCCTGTCTTCTTCTTATTTATATTTTTGTCTTTAGTAAAAATTTTTAAATTATACTTTTATTGCAAATGTAATACTTATGAAAAAGAGAAAAGAATAAAAACATCCTTAATCCTCTTGTTCACAGAGAAACACTGTTACTGCTAATTTCTGGGGTTTTATGTAAGGTGTATGCATTTCTAAATTTTTTTTACAAAATTAAGACAAAATGTTTGTAATTTATTTTTTTCCACTTAGTGGGGTATCATAAATGTTTTCCCTCATTTCATTAAACAATTTAAGTTTTGTGTTACATGCAACTTTGCTGAGAAGATACATCATTATTTATTTAATACATTTTCTAATGAAGGACTTTTCTTGACTTTTATATTAATGATTTTTATCTACATTTAAACTGAATTTTCAGGTAAATATCCAATGGCTCCTAAGTCAGCGCTGGTGACTTGAACGGCACCACTTACCACTTCTGTTACTGTTTCCAGTATGAGAGGGGCCAGAAAGGATCCATTTTAACTAACCCTTGACAGAAAGATGTGAAACAAGTGAAGAAATGAGTATGGTGACTCTAAACCTGAGAACCGACTTGCTTCTCTTGTCACCACTAGGTGGCACTTTTACTGTTGGAAAGGAATATCAGGCAATCTTTAGAAACGGCAGTTTTTCAGAGTAGATATGTAGACTTAATTTCTGCCTAACCTTTTCTTTTTCCTTTTTTTTTCTAGTTTCCTCTTGTGTGACTACCCACCCATCCCCCGCCCCTGTAGCAGTAATATTTGGCTGGCTTAATCAGATGAGTACATTTCTGCCTTATTTTGCCCACTATTAAAAAACCTTGCAAATATTAGTTTTTCTCTCCCTCTTACTGGTTAGTCTGAAGTAAAGTGCAAAACCCGAACCCAAGATAAACAAATAGAAATTAATCAGCCAACCAACCAAACAAACAACCTGGATTAAAAATGCTACAAAGATCTTAACCTTGAGGAGCCTCAATTTAGTTGTAACACCCAGCAGAAATAAATTAAATGTTCTTTCAGTTTTCTATTAAAGAATGGAACATGAACTTTCAAAAGCTATGCTTATAAGTTATCCATGTGTTGGTGATGTGTGGGAAAGCAATGAATCCTGGTTGAATTGTTTCCGACCGTGCTGTTAAGTGCCACACTCTCAGGGTATGTGTTGGTATACATGGAAAAACACCATGAGAACACACATGCTACATTCAACTCCTTTGATTGTCACGAGCGATTAATTTCTTGGGTTGTCAGATGATTAGTATACTGGTGTTGAGTCTCCTTTTCAAAAGGGCAGATTATTGGGAGTTGACCGGTGTATTAATTAGGTTAAATTTGACTTTTTTGGACGTACCAATTCCCCAACCAGTCTGCTCACCTCCCTTGTTAGGACAACTAGATTAATTCCACTTGTTCAGGAAAATGAGTGTCTTTGTGCTCAAAGTTTTATTTTTTCTAATTTCACTTAATTACCCTATAAATAAAATTACCAGGTCAAAATGTATGCACATTTTTAAAGATCTTAGTATATATCACCAAATTGATTTTGAAACAGATCAACTGACTCAATATAAAGGGTCACAGATTTATTTCTCTCATGATAAATTCTTATTTTAGTTGTGTTTAATTACTCACAACATCACCATTTTAGAGATATTTGAAGGTTTCTCTCTTTCAGTGCAGATTTGTGGGATAGACTCCTCACTTTCAGAGAAAATTAGACCTCTTTTCTTTGTGCAACTTATTACATTCAAAGTGAATGTTTGGGCTAGACACTGGCTCATGCCTGTAATCCTAGTACTTACGGAGGCTGAGGCAGGAGCACTGCTTGAGCCCTGGAGGTACAGGAGCTACGTTAGCACCACTGCGTTCCAGCCTGGGCGACAAAGTGAGACCCTGTCTCCAAAAAAAAACACAAAATGCTAGTGTTAGCAATAAATTTTAAGGTTTCGATAGACTCACTTGCCAGTTCCCTTTGTAAAGGAAAAATAAAAATCTCAGGACCCCCCAAAGCTCATTACGCTGAAGGGGAGAACTGAGCCTGAGAACTGAGTCACACAAGCACTGCCATCCTCTCCCAATAGGGTACAGAGATCTGTGAACTAAAGTAAAATCTTAAGGCTTCCCCCTGCTGGCTGATTGAATAAACCCCCTCTTGGCCAAGGGATACCCTAAAACTGAATTGTCGGCCATGAGGAGGGAGGTCACATATGTCTCATCATGCCCCCCTCCTGTCCTTTGTAACCCATTAACAGGCCTAAGGCTATGCAAGACAAACCTGCAGGTCCTCAATTTACACAGCAGATATATGTCCAGTGGCTTGTTTCTTCCTTGCCTAGAAACATTCCAAGCCTTTAGACAAAGCTTCATTTTTTAACCAATTACAAGTCAAAGAGTCTTTAAACCCACCTATAACCTGTAAGCCCCCACTTCGAGATGGCCCACCATTTCGGGCCAAACCAATGTATGCCTTCCATGTATTCACTTACGAATTTACCTGTAATCCCTGTCTCCCTGAAATGTTTAAAACCAAACTGTAACCCAGCCACAGCGAGTCCACCTGCTCTAGGCTTCTTAGATGTGGCTCTGGGTTATGGTCCTCAAATTTGGTTCAGAATAAACCTCTTTAAATTGTTTTGCAGAGTTTGTCTTCTTTTCCATTGACAGATCCTCTTTTAAGAAATGAAAGGGCTTAGAAAATGATTACACAGGGTTTTTTTGGTGGAGAGGGTATGAAAGGGAGAAAGGAAACCTGGCTGGCCAGATGGTCTTGTTATGCAGATGAGCCTCAGGATAACAGCCATCAGAGGAATGTTTTTATTTGGACCTTTCAGAGTGGCAGACTCTTAGCAAACCTGTCCCAGATCAAACAGGCAGGGCCTGGCTGCATTTGACACAGATTCTCTACAGATGCAAATTGCTCCCCCAGCCTCCCACTTGGACAGCCTTACATCATTGTTCCTGTTTGCCCACAGCCATCTCAAAATATGTCAAAGAAATGTATTTGGGGGTAAAATATTTCTTATTTCCTTCAGCCCTAAAAACAAACAAAAAACAAACAAACAAAAAAAGCTTCAAGATATACAGCTCCTATTAAATGAGTTTTGAGTGCATGTCAATTATAACCTTAGGACTGTAGCCTAAGTAAATGTTTTATATCAATTACAAGTTTATCTCCACAGATGCAAACCAACGAAGAGATATGATCACTCTTTTGCCCGCCCCAAGAAGATCACAACATTGACTATCTCTTCCACCCTCTTTTTTGAATGCTCATCTAATCTTATGCAGATTTACTGAGCACCAAATAGAACTTCACAAGGATACCTTCGACTGCCTCACTGCTCACCTCCTTCACCCCCTTTTCCCTGTGTACCCCTTTTCCCTTTAAACATGAGATTCTCAACCTCTTCTGCGGAGAGCCCAGTCCACAACAGATACTTACTTTGTGTGCTGTGCTTTTCCCGGCACATCCTCAAAAGGCTTAATAAACCTCAATTGAGCGTCACTCTGGTTTTCTGTCACTTATTAATATTTCACACTTTGTTATCTCGGGATTTGTGACACATGAACCTGCTGATTTTATAATTGTATTTTCCGTACATCCTTGTGTTGTCGAAACTGCCAGGGGCTTTCCGCCTAGGTCCAGTTGATTGTCACAAAAAGGACCAATTACTGAGGCAAAGCGGATTGCAGAGGAAGAAAGGAATTTTTAATACAAAAGATATCTGGTTGGGAGAACAGGAGAAGCTGCCTCAAATCCGTCTGTCTGACCAATGGAGATCTTGGGCTTTGACAGAAGGGGCCACCTGCACTGGGGCAGGTGTGGGGGATGGCGAATCTTGGAGTCAGGAAGTCTGCCCAGGAGCCTTCAGAATCCCAGCTCCGTTGTTTTGCAGAAAATCCACCATTTTCAGAAACAACTCAAAAGGTCAAGCAGTAAGTTAAGATTATAAAAAACCATATAGAGGCCATTGAAATTTGTTCATAGAGCCAGTTACAAGGTCTTCTATAATGACACCACTCAGAAATAATCACCAGTCACATTTTTAGGTGTATCTGAAACCGCCCTTCAGTAACAGTGTGCAAGGTGAGAACTGTGGTAAGGGCCTAGCTAAAAATAATGATAATAATCAGTAACTGTCCCCTGTAACTGCCACTCCAGAGCCACACAGCTGGTGGTCATAAAGATTCCTAACTTCTCCCCATAGCTGGTGTCCATAAAGATTCTTAACTTTTTCCGTGGATAACGTCACCTTTTTGAAACCTAGAGGTAGTCTTTAAGGTATCTTTCAGGCCCCACATTCCAGTGGATGGAACGGCCCACCCAGGCCAGTGGCCTATATCAGGAAACCAACCCAACTGGACCCCAGGGACTGAAACAACACAAGAAGATGATTTCTACATCCCTATAACTTTGACCCAATTAACGAACCTAATTGCCTAATCCCTTGCCCACAAAACTATCCTTAAAAACCTTGTCTCCTGAATTTTTGGGGAAGCGGATTTAAGAAATTTCTCCCGTTTCCCTACTTAATGCCATGGGGAATAAAGACTCTTTCTCTGCCTTGTAAACCCTGATGACTCAGCATATTGGCTTCCTCTTGGGCAGCGGGGCAAATGAACCTGGTTGGGTGGCAACATATCCTTCTGATTTTAAAATATAGTTATTTTTAAAAAATTAAGTGTATCCGATATTGTACGTGATGTTTTGCTATGTTTTCTTTTTATTTAACAACCTAACATCAACTTTGCCAGTATCATCTACTCGTACATTTCAAATGTACAAGTTGACACCACCTAATTCATCCAAGGATACTGATGGAAATTAGAAATATTTTTACTCCCAAATATGGCATTTTGACATACTGGATCCACCAAAAAGACCTCGAGGTCTTTCTCACCTCCCTCCTCCACCCCCACCATTGGCTCTCCCCAAATCTTTGAAGTTTCTTTATCTGTCTGAGATCCAGACCCACCTAGAAAAACAATTATCTTTCCTTCTCCTCCTTCTTATCTCAATATCCATTGCAGGAAGGAAGATTGAGAATGCAACCAGACCTGGCCCAATCCATTTAAAAAAATAATGCCTGTCTCTCAGGTTAGTTTAATTTCCGAAGAGAATCATTTACAAGTTAATCTGCTTTCTCCATCCATTCATTCTCCCAGTTAACTACCCATCCTCTCTAGTAATCATTTACTGCCCCTCAACAGAATTACCTATATTCCTCATTTCCTCCTCCCCTCTAAACTGAGGGTATATAAGCCTCTGGACCTCATTGAGATGTTGGGTAATCCTTTTGTGATTTCTCCCTGCCTGTGTGGTAAATAAATTTGTAATCTCTTTCTCTTAAGTGTCTGCCTTGTTGTGAGTTGATCTTTCAGTGAACCTTCTAAGGGCAAAGGGGAAGTTTTCCCTTCTACTCCACAATAGTTTTTACATCTTGAAGTTGCTGAGGGAAAAAAAATCTAAGCTCCGTAAAATGATTTAAAGAGGTTTATTCTGAGCCAAATGTGTGCAACCACGGCCCAGTGGACAAGTTCTCAAGACGTCTTAGGGAAAATGTGCAGGTAAAATAATAAATCAATACATGGAAAGTATACATTGGCTTAGCTCGAAAAAGTGGGACATCTTGCCATGGGGGCTTACAAGTCACAGATGGGTTTTAGGGATATTTTAGTTGGCGATTGGTTGAAAGAGTTAAGCTTTGTCTCAAGACCTGGAGTCAGCAGCAAGGAGAGCTTGCCTTCAGATAGGGTCACTAGGATGCTTGAGATAAGATAAGGGGGTCTTCTATTTGTCATGTGATGCTATACCAGAAGCAGGTTAGAAAGTAAACCACATTATATAGGGTTAATAAACCCATTTTGTGAGATTTTTATCTTTTGTAGTCATGTTTCACCAGGCCTCTTGGAAAGGAATTTGCGCAAAAGGACAGAGTTTAATCCTCAAAGTGAAGATGTTGTTCTATCCCTATGCAATTTTAAAATATTCAATGTACATATATGTTCAAAACTTACCCCTCTGCCCCCTCGCTCTGCCTGAATTAGAGCTCTCCCCCCCTTGTCTCCTGTTTCCATACATCCCATTATCATCGTTAAAACTGGCCTGGTGTGGTCATTGGTGGGGTCATTTCTCAGAACTCTCTGGTTTCTTTATGAGTTCCAGACATTTCCCTCCCCCTCTTATCATGGTTCAGTCCATGGCTGGACTTTGAAGTGTTTCCCCAGTTCTTGGGCTCCTGGCTTGGAGGAACTGCAAACCTTGGCCCGTGTGATGGAGAGAGATGACAGACACTCAGCAGGTGTGTGTGAAGAATTTATTGCAAGTCATGTTTAAGGCTGCAAATAGAAAGTACATTTCCTAAGGGGAAACAGGTCTGTCTCCATGAGTGGAGAAGACACTATTTCTACGTTTTTCCTTTTATATGTTAGGTTTAGGTTAGTTTGTAACTATTTATAACTACACGTCACTGTTTTGGGGACTGGATTCCTTCCATGTTTGGACATGACTTAAAGGTTATGTTATACGTACTGTGGGGAAAGTTCCATTTCCACTCTCGGACTGGTGGTTGGTGTTTCATGGCCTAATTACCCCATTCTTTAAGACTGAAATAACCATTCACTCTTTTTATTTTTCTGTAACCATTTCTTCCTTTTTGTTTTTCTGCCCCTAATATTCCATTATCTCTCCCTTGTTTTTCTATCCCTAACAGTCCCAGATGTTGTCCGGAGAAGGATGAAGGTGAAGGTAGGGAGGGGCTTGTCTTAGCCTCAAAATCTAAGGGGGTGCCAACAAATTCAGTAATGAAAATAAATCATATTTTAATGAAACAGTTTAAAAATCAAAATTAATGGAAAAATCCGTGATCAATTTCACAGACTCTTCTTTAAACAAAACTTGAGTCAGGCTCCTCTGAGTTCTTTTTGGCTATGCCCAACTTTGAGCTTCCATTTCTGTCGTTATATAATCTAGTTTGAGCAAGAATCCAGCTGACTCAATTTAGTGAAAAGCCCCCACCCTTGGTATCTGACCACCCTAAATATCTTACCACACTAGCCTGCCTTCAGGGATAGTCCTGTCGAGTCAGTTTAGCAGAAACCCTGTTACCCTTGATGTCTCCTCTTAGCAATTTTCCATCCACTGACCCCCCGCCCTGCTGCCCAGTTATAAATCCCCACTTGTCCTTGCTGGAGTTGGAGCTGAGCCCAGTCTCTCACCCACTGCAACACCTCATTGCCGTGGTCCCTACACCTATCACCATGACCCAGCCCCAGAATAATGTCTGCATTACAGTCTTTGACAAGTAATCATCAAATAAGTTTTTATTTAACATGACTAAAATAAAAAAATTTAAAATAGAAACAGGATCAGTATTACTGATTTGTCCCTTTGCCTCCCTTGTGGCTCAGCATGACACTGATCTTGCCTATCATGGCCGCCAAGGCACTGGCCGATCCGTCCTCCCCTGACTCGTCCTCCCCTACCCGTGCTTTGCAGTGCGGACGCTCCACTCCCCTCCTGGCCACACGGAGGGAAGGGGGGCTCCTGTCTTACCCATGCCTTATTTTTGTACCCATAATTCATGCTTATAATATAAATTATAAAATGTAAACAAGAAAAATGCAAAAGAAAATCGCATAGGATACCACTATCAGATATAACCATTGTTCACATTTTGGAATACTCTTCCAGACTTTTCCTATGTACATAGAATATGTGTGTGTGTGTGTGTGTGTATGTGTATACACACAACACATATACACATCTACATACATAGCATATGTACACAGACAGTATGTACACAAAGTGGGATTATGCTATATCTATACCACATGTACCAATCACTCTTTTCTTATTTATAAATATGTAGACAATATCTTTTCATGTTCATAAATATACACCTAAATCATCATTTTTTAACTCCCCCTAACTCTTACAACCCTGCCTTTATTACCCCTCTTCTGCCAATGCAGATGTTTTTTGTGAGACAGATCATCCTAACCTTAACCCTAGCAAGGATGAGTCGTTTGTGGGTGGAGGCTGGAAGGGTGCAGGTGGGGTAGCGATGACTGTGCAAGGCAGAGAATGTCTTCACTCCATCGGCCCAGGACCTGTCTGGGTCACATATCATAACGGGGGAGATAGGGGGGAAACGATGCGTTAGATCTGAGCCATTGCCCCCTATCCTGCCCAACTATCCTATCCATTTTATAGGCCCCTGAGTCATGTCTCTGTTTTCAGTCCTGGGCATTCAATAGATTACACCTCCCACCTAATTCGTGGTTAGGTGGAGCCACGTGAAATGTGGTTGTAAGTTGTGGCAGTCACGTCTGGGCTAAGGCAGTACAAATCCCTGCACAATACCCCAGTCTCTTCCTGAGCAGGGAGAACAAAGCTCTCTGGTTGGGAGAACAAAATCACAAAAGTAGCGTAATCTGGAGGGCACCTGAAGATTCACACGTGTGAGAAGTATGCCTTTGTTGAGTTAAATGCTAAGATTTTGAGGGTGATTTTTATCGCAGCAGCCGATTCTCCCCAGCACTAATTCCCTCACCTTCACGGTATCACCTGGAGTGACAGCTGTTCTTGACCCTGTCAAAGACAAACAAAACTGGGCACTAGTTAAAGCAGTGAAGACAGATTTTAATCAGTAACAACTATTGCAATTGGAAGTAGAGTTCAGCATGAAGGAAATTCAAGTTCGATTTCTATAGAGGTGACTCGGCATTTTAAATGGAGAAGAAAGGAGGGCGAGGGGACGCTCAGTAGAGACGGGGCCCTCTCTGTGGGTGATGGCTGGGACAAACAGTAAGTTCTGGCAGGCTTTGAATTTTCTCAGGCGTGTGCTTTAAAGCGAGGTAGGGTCATCCTAGGGATGTGGCGGGAGCTGTTAAAAACTATGTTAGTGTTTGTCCAACTCTTTTTAGGCCAAGGCAGAGGCCTAGGTAAGAAGATGGCTGGGAGGTACCTGCCTAGAGTTTGGTCAAGGAAAGAATCTTTGTCAGACCCAAAAGGAAACATCTCTGAAGCTGATTTTTGGAAATTTACCAGTCCGGGAGCCTGGGGAGACTGAGTCGATCCTCTTCCAGGTGCAGGGATGGTTTGGAAAACTCTTCACGATAGGATTCCACAATCGTGAAGCTCCTGAGGAAGAAAAAGAAGGAGTTGAGAAATACGGGTTTCTTCAGACACGTTTCCCATGTGGTGAAGAAAGGAGCTTGCAGAGGAACGGGCACCTGCAGCGTGTGAACGGGGGAGCTGGTGGTGGCGGCGGCTGTGCCCCTTAGGTCTCGGGCACACTCGGTGACAAACAGGAATGGGGGTCACCAGTAAACGTGTGCTCTTCTCTCCACCTCCCAACCATTCATCTTCCTTAGCTCTGAAGGACCAAAGGTCTAATTTCAGGGAAGAGAAACTAAAAGTTCAGCATGTTGAAAAAACTCCAAGTTTAAAAGTACAGAATGCAAGTGGGTCTAGACAAAAGGAGTGGGAAGTATCAATCTGGCTCCCTGGCTTTCGTCTCACATGCTGACATTTTCAACTGCGCTTATCATTACGTGGGCATGTAGGACATGAGGAAGGGAAGGAAAATATCAGCTTATTCTAATCAGCATTATCGATACATGAGTCTCCAACTTTTGTCATGACTGGGCCGCAAGTGTCTTCAGGACAGGGACACCCATGTCTTGTTCATTGATGTGTTTACCCCGCACTTGACAATGATTGGCACGTTGTAAGTACAGTTGAAAAAATTGGATGGATTCAAGTAATTCTTGCTGGATACCTACCGCTGGAGGATCCAGAATGTCAACTGTTCCTAAGATTGATGACCCACAGATGTTCATGCTGTTTCCAGCTGGGAAACAATTTCTTGCCACATGCAATGGTGGGCATTCCTTCCCAGAGAGCCCCAGGAGCAGGAATGCTCCAGAGACAGAAGGCCGAGTCTCCTCCACCCCCTTCCCAATTCCTGCAGTTTCACCTCTGGTAATCTGGATTACCTATTTACCTATTTTTGCTCTGGACTCAGTAATGGATCATCTGCTAATGCACTTTTCAGTTTTGGTGGTGTTGGTGGGCAGGAGAAGGTTTAGGAGTTGAGGCGAGAGAGGTGTATGGTTGGGTCGTGGCAGAAGGGAGGAAAGATGAAAGGGAGGCAGGGAGGGGGCGTGGAAGGAAAGGGGAGGGATCTTTCACAGCAGGGATGCAGATGTTAGCTTATGTTCTGTGTCAGTAGCAATGTTGTCAAATGATACGTCCAACCGTTTCTGTAATTTTCATCTCAGTTTTGTTTCGATGACTCAGTTTGGGTGGGGATGGGCGAAGACTTAAAATAATAGTGACTCCAAAATATACTCTTTTTAAAACTTATTTAAAAAAACGTTTTAAATTATTTTTTATTTTAATAGGCTCAGGGGATACAAGTTGAATTCTGTTACATACAAATGGAGTCTGGGCTTCCATGTACCCATCGCCTGAGTAGCGTACATTGCACCCTATAGGTAGTTTTTCATCCCTCATCTACTCCCTCCAAAATTTACTCTTTATTGAAGTTCTTACTGCTGTAATAGGGACATGGTTTGCAAACACGGTCCTTCCCCAGCCAAGACTTAAAAGCGTAAGTGTGCTCTGCTTTGTGAAATTCATGCTTAGTTAGTCACAGAAGACAGAATGAGTCATCATTTAGTAAAAAAGGCTCTTCTTTTTGGGCCCTATGTGGTTGTTTGTGTTTGAGCCTGTGAAGATTTTGAAATTGTTTAAACTTTAAAGCAAGGAACTAATTCTCAAGAGTTGGATTTCTAGTTGCAATAAAAAAGATTACTTTTACTTGAGTATTCTTATATTAATACCTTGCAAGAGAGAAAAATCTCATTATAGGCTGATCTGTGTGCTACTAAGTACAGCTGCTGTGGATATTGACGTTTCTGAATAGCAAATAAGCACATGGGAATTATATGATATATAAAACAGTACTTAAGCTTACAATCTACTTCAGCAGCTATTTACCTCCCAGCGCTTCAAGTGAATTTGGTTTAGTAACACTATATGAACACTATGGGTTTTTTTTAATATTGAAATTTTAGAAGGAAGGAACATTGTTTTATTGGTTTGCAACACACACCACACACCAAGCAGGACTCTACAACCCCTGCGATGTCACTTCAGGGATTTCAGAGTTCCCGGAGGGTGACCAAGTCCTCTCCATTAGGACAAGTCAACTACCACAGGAGACTTCCGGTGACCTAATGTCTGCACCAGGCTTCGCTTTTTCTGCTGGGCACTGCAGCTGCCGCTGACCCTATTTCAGTGGCTCTTTAGTAGGATGCAGCATAATCCTGAATCTAGAATGGTAAGAATTAAAACGTAGGATCTGTTTTCACAGATACCACGTTTTAAACGAGCTACCCGGTGCTAAATCCTAGATCTTGGACTTCCTTGTCTCTGTCATTTTGGGCTGTGGCACATCCCCTTTTCATGGCAAACAGCACTATTTGAACTCCGATAAATAAGGCGCGGACTGTTGTCTCACATTCTGCAAAAAAAAAAAAAAAAAAAAGTTTCTGTTGATGCTCCTAATTCTGCCCTGTCCAAGTTAATTCTGCAAATGGCTTTTGTCTCCTGTTAATCTCTCAGTTTTGTAAAATTACACTATTTTAAACACCTTTAGTCACTTTTCTTTTTATTGAATTAATCCGTGTATCAGCCAGGATTCTCCAGAGAAAAAAACAGAACCAATATGGAAGAGAGTGGAAGAGAGAGAGAGAGAGAGAGAGGGAGAGAAATAGATTTTTTTTAAGGAATTGGCTGACATGATTGTGAATGCTGCTAAGTCCAAAATCTATAGGGCAGGCTGGAAACTCAGGTAGGACTCCTATGTCGAGGTAGAATTCCTTCTTCTCCAGGAAACCTCAGTCTTTGCTCTTAAGGCCTTCAACTGATTGGATGAGGCTAGCCCACGTTATCAAGGACAATCTCCTTTACTTAAAGTCAGTTGATTGTAGAGGTCACTCACAAGTACAAAATGCTTTCGCAGCAACATCTGGACTGCTGTTTGATCAAGCAACTGGGTAACCCTAGCCAAGTCGATACATACAATTAATCATCACAATGCCCTTCTGGCACTCCTGTCCTCAGCAGGCTGATTACCATACAGCCCTCTCAAGTATGTGTTTATTTACTTTTATTTACTTCATTCAGATTTCATCCTTATTGATCTGTCAAGAAATACCCAGATTGTCCTACAGTTAGCAGTCTCAAATTCACATTTTCATCGACTTTCTCCAAATACTGCTTGGTCTTTTATGGAAAGAAGGAAGGCTGGCACA
Organism: Indri indri; assembly: GCA_004363605.1. Taxonomy (NCBI): domain Eukaryota; kingdom Metazoa; phylum Chordata; class Mammalia; order Primates; family Indriidae; genus Indri; species Indri indri. The sequence continues at coordinate 282,398 of RJWJ010000286.1, forward strand.
TGTTATTGAAGAAGCAATTTTTTCCTGAGAGCTATACATAAAGAGGACAGATTTAAATTCAAAGACCAAGGGCTACAGTGACAGAATTTCAATTGCCAATGGATTGTGTTTTAAAGACCAGGTCTGATTCGTGTTTAAAACTTGATTTTTAACAAATAAATGTTGGTTAATTATTCAGCACATGAGAACACTTGTAATTCATATGTCACATGTTCTAATGGTTCAGTAGAATGCATCTACACATACAAAGTCTGTCTGGAAAGTATCCAGCCATTGTTAATATAATGAGAACTGTTTGTGCGACATTAATGTAACCTGGCAGCCAAGGAGAGTGGACTGGAATGTGCATACGTGAACAGTGACAACTTCACTGTACTAGTCAGTGTGGCACTAGATGCCATTGAGTGAGCACGTGTACTGTGTGGCCATCACATTCAGAATAGCCGAGCGAGCAGAGCAATGAATCTGCATCAGATTTTGCATTAAGCTTGAACATTCCTCCCTGGAAACTATTGGGATGATTCAGAAGGCTTTTGGGGACGATGCAATGAGTGCAGCACAAATAAAAGTGTGGCACAAACGCTTCAAAGATGGTCGAGAATCTGTTGAAAGTGATCCACGTTCCGGAAGGCCTGCAACAAGCAGAACACCTGAGAATGTTGAATGTACAGGCTGCAATCAACAAAGGTTCCAAGGTGCCTCAAAAGGGACTGAGGTGTCATTGTCCTATGTACAATATTTCTTGTATCTTCTTCAGCAAATATCTCCATTTTTCCAATTACATGGCTGGATACTTTCCAGACAGACCTCATATAATAATGTTTCAAGAAATAAATACATTTGGAATGTCTATATGTCTAACTTGGGAACTATAATGCATTACTTCACAGATACACTATTTATTCCCCATCAATTGTAAGCATTATGAGGGTAGAGGCCATGTATTATTCATTATTATTTCCCCAGTACTAGCACAGTACCTAGTAAAAAGCAAGTATTCAATCAATGAATTTATTAAATGACATCCAGGCACATACAAGGGATCCTTAAAAAGAGTATGGAAAATGCATATTATGAAAAAACTATGCATGGATTTCAAAAATTTTTGCACCCAAATAAACTTGTACTAACTTACAATATGTCTGAATAGGATCTAGTTTGAGGCACTAAGAAGGATAGTATTAACACATCAAAGAGCCCCTGTCAGAGCAACATGAATTCTGCTAAAATCAAACAAGAATAAACATTGAATTTACGGTGAAGCTTGGGTAGAAGAATGGTAAAATCATTGATGCTTTACAAAAAGTTGATGGGGATAATGCCCTAAAAAAATCAACAGTTTACAAATGGATAACTCATTTTAAGAAGGGACAAGATAATGTTGAAGATGAAGCTTGCATTAGCAGATCATCCACATCAATTTGTGGAAAAAAATAATTTTGTTTATGCCCTAATTGAAGAGGACCCAAACAGCAGAAACAACAGCCAACATCGTAGACATCTCAATTAGTTCAGCTCACACAATTCTGACTGAAAAATTAAAGTCGATCACTTTCCACTCAATGTAGGCCAAAACCATCGTACCCAGCCAGATAAGCTGCAGACAAGAGCAGAGGTTTCAATGGAAGTTTTAAAGAAGTGAGATCAAGATCCTGAAGCATTTCTTCAAAGAATTGTAACAGAAGCTAAAACACAGCTCTACCAGTATGATCCTGGAGACAAAGCACAATCAAAGCAATGGCTACCAAGAGGTGGAAGTGTCCAGTCAAAGCAGACCAGCCAAGGAAAAAGTCATGGAAGCAGTTTTTTGGGATGGTCAAGGCATTTTATCTGTTGACTTTCTAAAAGGCCAAAGAACGAAAACATCTGCTTATTATCAGAGTGTTTTGAGAAAGTCAGCCAAAGCATTAGCAGAAAAATGCCCAGGAGAGCTTCACTAGAGAGTCCCTCTCCACCGTGACAATGTTCCTACTCATTCGTCTCATCAAACAAGTGTAATCTTGCAAGAGTTTTGATGGAAAATCATTAGGCATCTATGGTACAGTCCTGATTTGGCTCCTTCTGACTTTTTTTTTGTTTCCTAATCTTAAAAAAAATCTTTAAAGGGCACTCAGTTTTCTTCAGTTAATAATGTGAAAGGACTGCATTGCCATGGTTAAATTCCCAGGACCCTCAGTTCTTTAGGGATGGACTACATGGCTGGTATTATTGCTTACAAAAATGTCTTGACCTCGATGGAGCTTATGTTGAGAAATAAAGTTTATATTTTTTATGTTTATCTTTTAATTCCATTTTTCCATGAATTTTTTGAAGTCCCCTCATTTATCCCTCACTTCTCTTCCTCAGTATATCCCTGCAAATGGGATTATGATTCCCTGGATGAGGGGAGAAAGATTCACCCAGCAAGGCATTGCTGGTGGTGGCTCCCAAGATGTGGGCAGGTGCTATGGCAGCAGGGGTAGAACCTCCAGGGTCCACAGTGCAGCACTGAGGGGCCGCACCTCTTGCTAAAATCTCATTTTCAAAATTATCCTCTGTCCTTGAATAAACACATAGCCCTTTTGAGAAAAATAAAATACAATAACAACAGAGTGGTAAAATGCTTTTACCTAGGCCATCCTTATACAGCCACATTTTCATTTAGACATACGGATCTCAGGAAAACTTTACATTACTATGACCCTACAATTGGACTTAAAATAAGTCCTCTTTGATAGAACATCAAAGTTCATTCCCTGTGGAACCTGGAATCTGGAAGTTCCGCATTCACCCCACATTTTACTTTTACTTGCCCCTGGTCTTCTTGTTCATCTCTTGCCCTATTGTGCTTACATATTTCTCTCTTCATTCTAGACATAAGCTCCTTTGAGGATAGGACTGAAATGTATTTGTTTAATCCGAAAGTTTCTAGGATGTTATTTTCTTAATAAATTCTAAATACAAAATTTGGAATAGACATTTATGTAAAAGAAAAACATCTATAGGTGATGAGTTGACCTTGTTAATTGCCTACTCAACAGCCATCCTTCTTATTTTTCTTGCTGATAGAACCCCAATTATTGTAAGAGTTGGATAGCAACAGACTCAGGAAAGATAAGCTCATCTACAGGGATAAATTATGATTGGTTTAAACCAACATTGGCAAATCCATTCTTGTTTACCAGTGATTGACTTAAGAGAGGCATGTGACCCAGTTCTGGCCAGTGAAATACACTGAAAAGACATCTGGGATTTCTGGGAAGGTTCTTTCTCTTTTCAAAAAGTGAAGCATATGAGAAATCCTTTTTCCTCCTTGCCTTTAGCCCTTCTCCTGTGAGTATGTGATGCTTGGAGCTGCAGCAGTTATTTTGTGATCACGAAGAGAAAGTAAAGAGAATTGCAGAGAAGCCCACTCAGAGCCCTGACATCACTGGGCTGCTGAACTAACCAACCCTGGGAACTTCTACTTCTGAATTTCTTCATATGTGACATAAACATCACTGTTGTTTAAGTCACTTTCAGTCTAGATTCCATAACTTGCACCCCAAAGAATTCGAACTATACAGAAAAGCATTGAAGTACCTTTTGTGATATAAAAGCACATATCTCTGAACACAGTGCTCTTGTAGGGAGCATTCCAAAATCCTCATGGGAAGTTCTAAGTGAATTTTCCCCAGAAATCCTATCATTACTGCTTGTTCATTTGGTGATCGTGCCTCACTAGATTTTAAACCTCAGGGGGAAGCTCTCTATACTAACAGGATGGAAAGATCTCAGAAGTTAGAATAAGCAAAAATCTAAATGGCAGTGGACACGTTTAGAATCACCTAACATTTTCTCATGGGAAAGATAATTTCAGATGTCTTGGTGTTAATGTATGTCACAGTTGGATTCCTTCAAAGGCAGTCAGGAAGAGGATGTCTGGTAAAACGACTGTTTACAAACAGTATCTTTTGTACTCTACCACAGCATTCAGCATGTAAGAGGAACAGGCATCCTCCAGATTTGGTTTCTTTATCAATATCAGGTTTTTTTCAGAACCTGGCGATTTGAAGAGTTACATGCCAAGCAGATTTAGGAAATGGGAAATTGAATCACTAAAACCAGAGTCTTCACTTGCATCCCTTTAGCCTGCTTTTGGCTTTCATTCTTTCCCATACCACTTAAGTGCAGCAACTTAGGGGGATTTGTTCAATTATTTTTTACCTCTTTTATGTTTAATGTAATGAATCTTTTGCTCCACTAGGCTGTATGCTTTCCCTCTGTACTTGCTGAAGTCCCCATTTCTTTGATACTTTAATATTTTGAATCTCTGGGTGTTTCAGGCACATTGTTCCCGTAGAATTGGATCTTTGAAGCAGCCTTGAAAGTGTCTCTCTTTTTTTACTTTCTTTTGGTAGAAATTAATGAACTGAATGCCTTGGACTACTAAAAAATAGTTTTCAAATTTTCTTCCTGGCCGGGTGCGGTCAGTCGCGCCTGTAATCCTAGCACTCAGGGAGGCCAAGGCGGGAGGATTGCCTGTGGTCCTGAGGTGGGAGGATTGCCTGAGGTCATGGGTTCGAGACCAGCCTGAGCAAGAGTGAGACCTCTGTCTCTACTAAAAATGGAAAAAATTAGCCAGGTGTGGTGCTATGCACCTGTAGTCCCAGCTACTCAGGAGGCTGAGGCAGGAGGATTGCTTAAGCCCAGGAGTTTGAGGTTGCTGTGAGCTAGGCTAACGCTATTGCACTCTACTCAGGGCAACAGAGTGCTCTGTCTCAAAAAAACAAACAAACAAACAAACAAACAAACAAAAAAAACCCCAAAAACAAAACAAAACCAAAAACAAACAAAAAAACTTTCTTCCATAGCTGGAAAGGAGCAAATCACAGGATTATGAATCATGAAAACTCTAATTCTAGGTCTTCTAATTGTATGTTCATAGATAAATCCTTGAATCTTGTGCCTCAGTTTCCTGATACATAGTCGTGGGGGCATGTTCTTTCTATGGCTTCTTTCTATGCATCAATAGCATCACTGGCAAGATATTAGGGTTTATTATTTGCCCCGACCATGGGTAAAGACGGCTCAGATATGAATTGTAGCATCCAAAAAGTTCCTGAGCTTTGAGGTGTGGCTTACGCTTTGTAGTACATGCAAAATACTAATTTTTCCACTTGTGACATCATGCCACGTTGATGGCATAACTGTCCCTTGAGCTCCTCCCTGGAACATTCCACAAAATGGAGCTAGCATGCACAATGTGTTGCTTTGCCTTTACGTATCTTTGCTTCATTTACTTTAGCCCTTACTCCTTATAATGCTGCCATCATGCTATGGGACTTATTCCAGAGTAACAGGAGCAGCATGTACGTAGTTACTTCTTACAAAGTACTTGCCTCTACTGTTCAGAGTTTAATTATGATCTCGACTTGCCTCAATTTTATCATCTCAAGAATACAAACTATTCTGGGTTCTGCATTCTCTCTTTCCCCACTCTGTTTCTCCATGAGGTCTCCTTGACTCATGTAATTTTTAAAAACGAATTCACCAACTTAATTCATTATATTTCTACCAACTTACCTTTCCTATTTCCAATGTGGCAGATGCTATTTATGATAAAAACTACCCTCTGTACATTAGCAATGATATTTTTTCTGTGTGTTTTAGAGTATTAATAGAGGTTAGAAGGGATAATATACATAATAGCAATTGGTCCATGGCTTTATAATTTTTCATAAAAAAATTATTATTCATAACATTAGTATAATATTAGTTGTGACCTACTACCAGCTTTTTTGTTTGTTTTTTGTATTTGGATTGGAACCTGGACTTTTGGAGTCAGAAGAGCCCTGGGTTTCATTTCATACCCTGCCATTTACTAGCTGTGTGACCTTGGACAAGTTATTTAATAATTTAGAGGCTCTTTCAAAAATGAGAATATTATTGCCTTTGCTAGAATTAAAAACAATAAACAATAAAATAGGATGGCAAGTGCTTGGTGTACTCCCTGTCTCATTTTATGAGGTCATATTGAGCCTTACAAGACTCCTGTAAGTTGTCTTTTTAAAGCCAATATGTGACTTTTCTTTTGTGTTGGCAGGTGTTTAATTTTCTTTCTTCCAAAGGGATTTGGGAACAATTATCCACATGGATAAGATGAGACTCCTGTGTTTCCTCACTATACAACTTTATTACACCACATGCTTAAAGTATTGCACCTGCTCTTCTTTTCTATAGCTGGTCTCCCTTTCAATCCACTTCTCACACTTACCAGAGCACTCCATACCTTGCCACTTCCCCTCTCAAAAACCTCAAGAACTTGCCCTGGCCTGTGGAATAGTCTCAATTCCTTAAGCTATTCCTCTGAGAACCCAGACGACCTAGCTCCATTTAACATTGCCTACCACCTTTCTGCACCAGTCTGTCACCAGACTATTCCACTGCCCTTTCCCAAATCTAAACCTGTTTATAAAATCCTGACCCCACTAGGAAGTGCTCTTTGAGAACTCTTGCCCACAATTATCTTCCCTTCTCTAAACTCAAGCCGTTATTGCCGAGTGTTGCTGAGCCGACTGGTAAACATTTTGATTTACCACATACATTTTTCTTGCACTTGTCTCACTTGTTAGGTATTGAATCTCTTCCCCATATCAGTACTTGTTTCTCCAGGTCTCTATTGTCTTCCCATCTATGAGCCCCTCCTCCTTCCCTAGCCCTGGACCCTATAATTAATCATCTGAACAACACACTCAACAATACTTCAATTCCTTACTTAATTAAACTCTCAATCTACTTTTTTTTTTCATGTCCAACCCCAGACAGTGTGCAATGTTGGAGAGAAATCTGCAACCATGCAGACTGGTTCAGCTACACATTAATGTCTTAAAACCCAGCAGAAAACTTAAGCACTGTCTGATAGACCTTTTGTTCATCTTTCTTTCCCATCTCTATCAGCAACTGTTCCAGATTTGCATCATCCTCAGGTGTCCTTCTCTGCTCCAAGGCCTCCCTCTGGGAAGATGAGCCTGCTTGCAACTTCCTAGAAAAGGCCATCAGGTGTGACCTTCTTTGATTTTCTCTACCCATCCTGTATCAGAGGTAAGGGCCTCAAAAAGGGAAGAATGTTTTACAAGCTGTCTTCTTAAAATCCCCTCATGCTTTTTGGGAATTAAAACCTGTATTCTTGCCAAAGGCCAGTACTCTGAGGGGCGGGGGGGGGGGTGTCCTTTGTTCTTCGGACCACAGGGGATGGCTCAACAGAATTTTGAGGGCAGAGGTCACCAGATTGTCTTCACTGGAGATGCTGTAAGTTAAACAGCAATAGCCTGAAGCTGGAAACTCCTTTTAAAAGCTCTGTATTTCTGCTTGCAGATAAGATGTTGGTACTTTAAGATGAAAGTCTGCCATCCTCCTCATTTGCTGGCAAGTTAATAAACTTTCCTTTTCTTCTCCTCAAACTACTTGTCCTCGTTCTTCTGATGTGGCCTCAGGGACAAGTGCTGAACTTTCAGTAACGATCCCAATACAAATACACAAATATATATTCACCAATCTTTACCTGCTTCCTCCAGTCTCTGAGCATCAGGTGTCTCCATCTGGCTGAGGCCAACTGCGTCTCCAGGGTCCTAAATCTGATTCTAACCTATTCATTCTGGAATGTTGCTTTATCAATTATTCCTTTTCTGTCCTTTCTCTACTCTGCTCATTCCTCCCTCATAGCCTATAAAAATGGTCAAGATTTCTGCCAATCTGATATGCTTAAATTTTCCTGACTTTGCATCCCCCCTCCCTCTGTTAACATTTCAAACTCCTTGTTTCTATGTCTTCCACTCTCTCATTATTAATCTGCTATATTTGTTATCTAAACTGAGAGGGAGTTTCAGCCTAGGTCAAGTTGCTCGCTGCACAAAGATCCAGTTACTGAGACAACAAGGATTGCCACAGAAGAAAGAAATTTTTTAATATGAAAGATGTCATGTGAGGAGAATGGGAGAAGCTGCCTCAAATTCACCTCCCTGATTAATAGAGATCATAGGCTTTTAAAGGAGGGGCCACGTGCATTGGGGCAGGTCGTGTGGATGGTGAGTCTTGGTTTCAGAAAGTCTGCCCAGGGGCTTTCAGAATCTCAACTCCTTTGTCTTGCAGAATATCCACCATTTCTGGAAAACAACTCAGAAGGTCCAATAGTTAGTTAATCAAGAAGATTATAAAAAACATAGGGATCATTGAAATTTGTTCATGGAGCTGGTTACATATTTGGCTTTCAGAAGCAATACTTGACTAAAACCACTCTTACTATGGTCAATTGCCCAATTAAGGTCTTAGTTTAATAGCTTTTGCTGTTGCCTTTCATATTTTTATCATTTCAATTTTATATATTTCTTCTACCCTAGACTTTATTATGCTAAACTTTTTGATTAATAAAAACTAGCATTTATTAAATACTTTCTCTATGAACTGATTATGCAATACATATTCTTTACATAATTCTGAAAGGTGGTATTGTTTGCCTCATTTTATGTAGAAAACTGAGGCTTGGAAAGGGTAAGTCACTTGCTTAGGGTACTTGGAAGTGACAGAGCCAGGATTGGCACCATGTTCTGTCCTCTTCCAAAGTCTACTTCCTCCTATGTTTATGGAAAGTATAGCTTTTTTCTTCTAAAATGCCACCCATAGCAACTCTTTGGGTCAGATGCCCCACTTTGTGCTACCACTGTGTTCTGCATGTGTCTCTGTCATTTCACCAGCACATTGTATCCTCACTGTTTGTATCTTCCTCCATATTCAGTGTTTCCTGGTTGTGGACATTGCCAGGCTAAGTGCTGGCACACATGTTTTCAAATGCTTCTTGATGATAGACAGTATCCCCATGTTCACAGTGTCCAAGACATCATGCAGCGTCCCATCCATGCTTATGCTGTTCCTTCCATTGTTTGAGGGTGTAGGGAGCAAAGGCTCTTGACCCCCTAAGGTTTACTGAAAACTCCCTGATATGAGGCAGACTGATTAATTGGAGAAAAAAATACAAATTTATTTAACATGTATATGAAGGAGCCTTCAGAATGAAACTCCCCAGTGGGGTTTAAAAGCTCGTATGCCTTTATGGAAAAATGGGTTATAGGAGGTGGGAAAAGAGAAATTTTGTTGAGGGGCAATAAGGATTGCTAGGGAGGACGAATGGATAGGGAACAAAGATTAACTGGTAATCGTTCTCTTTGGAATTTGAATGAGTCCGAGAGACTGGACTTTATCTTACTCTATTCAGGTATGGTCACATTCCTGGTCTTACATGGAGGGGAAGAAATGCACAGTTGTTCTCCTCCGTGTGTCTGGATCTTAGGCAGATAAAAAATAAGAACTTTTTGGGAGAGTGCATGATGGGGATTGGGGGAAGTTTGGGGAATTGGAGGTTTTTTTAGTCAGTCTAGCATGTCAAAATGCCGTATTTGGGGGTATTGGCTTCTGAGCCCCAACAAATGAATAAAATATTTCTTATCAAGCAGCCACAGGTCTCACAGTGACAGGTCCCTTTCCAGGGCCCTTTAACTACAGACCGCTGTTCTGTCTGGATCTCCCTTGATCTGTCTGCTTGGCACCACAGTGAATTTTACATTCGGCCACTGATGGTGTGAAGGGAGGAAGGGCTACAGGGTGGACGCCGCCGGGAAAGATTGCTCTTTGGAGAAATGACACCATCTCTCTGCCATTTTCTTATTTCTCCCCCAGAGCATCCCCTCGTCTGTGTCTCTCAGAGAGTAATTCTGGACTTCTGGCACCTCGAGCATTTTCCACCCCCGGAGGAAGTGTTCTACATTCCCTTCCCTTCTCCATCGCTCACGAGGCGGAGCAGCAACTGCCGAGGGTCTGGGGATCTGCTTGGGGGCCTGAGGGTGTCTGCCCCGCTCTGGGGTCCTTAAAAGCCTGTGAACTCCCTTGTTTTGGACCCTAGTGCTCTGCAGTGCTGTGGAAACCCACAGAAGCAGCACCTCACAGCGGGCAAGTCCAAATGGACCGCACGAGTGATCAGCTAACTCGCTGTCTGTCCTGCAGACACAGTTCTGTGTGCTTTTAGATCTTCACTGCCGAGTCAGGATCCTGTGGGCTGTGACCTGAACTGAGTGCATCTGAATGGCCATATCCGTAATATTCTGGTCCTTATGGGCCAGTAATCCTTGGGTTGGGATTGAAAATTTCGGCTTTGTCTTTACACTGGCAGGGCATTTTTCCTCTCACTCATTCCAAATGTTTTTAAATGTGGCGCTGAATGCCCTATTTATTTTGGGACAGAGGCCAAAGTGAATTGCTTCGCTATCAGTTCTGCTAAGCAGGGGCAATACTGCAGTGTGTATGGGATATGTTGACAAAAGAGCCGTGACTGGTGATGTGATTGCATTTTCAGCACATCACATGCTCCTTGGATCGAGGGACTGTCTTCTTTGGAAGCCAGGCATGCAAATAAGCCCCCACTAGCTGGCAGCTTAGCCCCTTCTACACCATGCACACTCTTTGGTAGGGGTCGTGCTGGCAGACACATTGAGGCCCTGGCTAGCAGAGGGCTTGCCCTTGAGCTAGCAGAGTCCTCGCGCCCTCAGACAACCCGTGCTGTGTGAACCCACTTGGAACAAGGCTGCTTGTGTTGGCCTAGCTGCCAGCTCATTTGCAGAGTGCTCAGCTCACAAATCCACCTGCTGTTGATCAAGAGAGAGACACAGGGAAGCCTGGAAATGCAGGCCAAGTCCCTCTAAGTGGAACACAGTCACCACCGTGATGCTCAGGGAAATGGAGCAGAAGATGGGTCAGGCACAGCCTGCAGCCAGAGAGCCAGCTACGCAGCACAGAGAACACTCCAAGCTGTCTGAGGGATGGAGGCCTGGTTATAAACAATTTCTTTTCTCTTTCTTTTTTTTAATTTCACAATATTACCGGGGTATAAACATTTTGGTTACATGAATTGCTTTTGTACCGTTTGAGTCAAAGTTACGTGTGTCCATCACCTATAAACAATTTTAAAAGAAACCTTTTTTTTTAGAAAAAAAATATAATAGACTTTACTTGTTTATAGCAGTTTTAAGTTCACAGCAAAAGCAAGTGGAAGGTAGAGAGACCCCCGCGTACCCGCTACCCGCAACGCACAGCCTCCCCCTCATCGGCATCCCCCGCCCGAGCGGGGGCCCACACGGACACATCAGTGCCACCCTGCTTCTTTGTAATTGACCTTTTAACCATTCTTTACTGCCTTGGCTTTCTTTAGATTCGGGGAGAGATAACTAGGACTGGTTTTTCCTCCTATTTTGGTCTCGATAGATTTCTCTGCCCTTTTTATTCCCAACTAGCCCTTACAAAGTCCCCATGACAGGATCCCAGTCTCTTTCCCTGAACTCCTGTGTAACGTAAAGGCCCTGATGCTTCTTTTAGCGCAGCTGGAATGTTTGCTGCTGTTTTACCTGCATTACTCTTGGCCTTTCAGATAGATCGTTAGCTCTCCGGGACAGGAACCATTGCTCAGTGCTGAGTTCACGTGGGCTGTCAATAAAATACGTGTTGCTACACAGTAGAAGTTTGTTTGGGAGTATAAACAGAGGCGTCCAAATGCTGGAGTTGTTCTGAAAGACTTTTGCTACCATGATCATCTGTTTTGCAATCACACTGTTACAATAACAGAAGGACAGTCTCCTTGAGGACATGACAATAGTGTCATATGCCAGGCTGGGGACAAGGGGGATGTGTCCTAGTGGCCCTAACCACATGAGCCAGACAGTGAGGTGGGGTTTGTAATAGACATGTGAAAAATGACTCTGTCAGAAGCTGTTTGATGTTATGAAATCTTATAAATTACATGGAACAAAGGTTATTTACTCCAGAGCAAGAGCTATTTCAGGACTATAGACAACCGCAGCTTGTAAAAGAAGATGTGGCTGGAGAAAGCAGAGGACGTTGATGAATATTTTCAAAAATCACTCCTGATGGTGAGTGATTTTTGCCACAGGTCAGAAAGTTTTCCAGAAAAAATTTCCATACATATTTTGCAGTTCTCTGTACTATTTTAAAAGGAAACATATAATGCTAATTTTTATTTCCATGCAAAAATTACATGACATGTATTCATCATCTTTATGGTATTTTATTTTTTTATTGTTTGTTGTTTATAGGGGTACAGATGTTTAGGTTATGTATGTTGCCCTTGCCCCCCCTTCCCCCCAAGTCCCAGTCCCAAGCGTGTCCATCTCTCGGAGGGTGCGCATTGCACTCTTTGTGTATGCATATATCCGTCCCCTCCTCCCCCTTGCCCCTCCCCCTTCCCCCTCCCTCCCTACCCGACATCCAATAGATGTTATTCTTATATGTACACTTATGTGTTGTTCAGTTACTACCAATTTGATGGTGAATACATGTGGTGCTTGTTTTTCCATTCTTGGGATACTTTGCTTAGTAGAATGCGTTCCAACCCTACCCAGGAGTATACAAGAGGTGCTATATCACCATTGTTTCTTAAAGCTGAATAGTACTCCATGGTATACATATACCACATTTTACTAATCCACTCATGTATTGATGGACACTTGGGCTGTTTCCACACCTTTGCAATTGTGAATTGTGCTGCTATAAACATTCGGGTGCAGGTGTCTTTTTCATAGAGCGACTTTTGTTCTTTCGGGTAGATGCCCAGTAATGGGATTGCTGGATCAAATGGTAATTCTACTTGTATCTCTTTAAGGTATCTCCATATGGCTTTCCACAGAGGTTGCACTAGTTTGCAGTCCCACCAGCAGTGCATGAGTGTTCCTATCTCTCCGCATCCACGCCAACATTTATTGTTTTGGGACTTTTTGATAAAGGCCAGTCTCACTGGAGAGAAGTGATATCTCATTGTGGTTTTG